>CAUYQV010067401.1:0-27443 GCA_963574575.1 Galagoides demidoff
CCATTTATATGTATAGAAAAGAAGGCAAAAGGGGCTAATATCTTAAAACTGTGCTCTCCTGGGTCGTGCCTATGGCTCAAAAGAGTAGGGCGCTGGCCCCATATGCTGGAGGTGGTAGGTTCAAACCCAGCCCCGGCCAAAGACTGCAAAAAAAACAAAAAGAAAAAAGAAAATCCTCCTGCTGCTGAACTTCTGGTTTTTGTCTTTGAGCACCACCCATGCCAGATGGTGGTAGAAAGCAGCATCTTAAATGGAAGGCCTCATGGCTAAGTCTTAACGTGTCAAACACACAAAAGAAAAAACCCTGTGACTATTAGATTAAGTAGCATTGGGTCAGAGTTCAGATGCTGATTGTGGAACAGTGTATGTCCCATCTTCACATTGTGGCTACATATGTCCCTAAAGGGAAGTCATTCTTACTAGTAATGGCTAATTGCATCTTTCCATCTTGCAAGGCAGGGACCTCCCAACTCACCCATTGCATAACCCGTTGGTCTGGGCTCCAAGTTGCAGGAGTTTCGTGTTCTTCTGCCAAAGTTTTCAGGGCACTTTCTGCCTGCTGAATCATTGCCACACAAGCAAGACTTTCTTCGTACCTAATGCTAAAATAGTCTCCTTACCCTCATCTGAATGCAAATGCATGATACTAGAGTAATCTGTTGAAATAGTTGCCATTTCTGTTTTAAAATATTCTCAAACCATTCTTGTCTCCTTCATATTTTCATTGAGTGCTGGGGCTGAGCAAGGCCTGTGGGTGGGCCTGGTGGGGTGCATTCAGTGGTATAAAGAACAGGCCCTTCCCCCAGGCAGAAGCCTGGTCAGATGTTCAGGCTCTCATCCTGTAATACCAGGCTCTGCAGTTGCCCAGTACGGCCCTTCCCTGTCTACAGCACCAAGGGAGGCCGGAGCAAAGACTGTAAGAGTGTGCTGATGACAGCAGAAAAAGGGAAGCCACCTGGCCGGGCTATGACAGGTGCTGGGCTATGTGCAGCCCTCCCCTGAAGAGGCAGTGAGGTCTCCTTTGCGGAGATGAGGATGCTGCTGAATAGAGGATGAGAAATTCCAGTCCACATGACTGAGCTCCCTGTTCTTCCCTCAGCCTTCCCCTCTTAGATCCTGCCGGGGACACTAGACCATACATCATTGGGGAGAACGTCTCAGTAACTGGGATGAGAGCTGGAAGTTTACTAAGCCTATGTCCACATCCCCTCATTTAAAACAGACAAGCAAAATCTTCCATTTTGTAAGAAATAAAATTCTGGTGTCTTCAATACATCAACTTTCATAGGCGATGCATACTTTTATTCTTTATTTTTTTGAGACAGAGTCTTACTTTGTTGCCCTCAGTAGAGTGCTGTGGCGTCACAGCTCATAGCAATCTCAAACTCTTGGGCTTAAGTGATTCTGTTGCCTCAGCCTCCCAAGTAGCTGGGACTATAGGTGCCTGCCATAATGCCCCGCTACTTTTTAATTGTAGTTGTCACTGTTGTTTCGCAGGCCCGGGCTGGGTTCGAACCCGCCAGCCTCGATGTATGTGACTGGCACCCTAACTGCTGAGCTACGGGCACTGAGTTCACCTGGCTATTTTTTCTTTTTTAAGAGATGGGGGTCTCTTCCTCAGGCTAGTCTCAAAATTATGGGCTCAGGTAATCCACCTGCCTTGGCCTCCTAAGTGCTAGGATTACAGATGTGAGCACCTGCCCACAATATGTACTTTTAATATTTAATGGAAATCTGGGACTTTCAAAAGAAATGGTTGTATTTATACATATAGTAACCAGGTAGTTTGACTCTATTAATTCTCAAATTAAGTAAAGCTAGAGACATTGTATAGCAATAAATATCTTCTTTACTGATATTGTTTTTATACTGAGTTTAAAAACCTATAAATAGCCAGACATTGTAGCTCAGTCCTATAATCCTAGCACTCTGGGAGGCTGAGACAGGTGGATCACCTGAACTCAGGATTTTGAGACCAGCCTGAGCAAGAGCAAAACCCTGTCTCTACCAAAAATAGAAAAACCAGCTGGGCATTGTGGTGGGCGCCTGTAGTCCCAGCTTCTAGGGAGGCTGAGGCAAGAGGATCACTTGAGCCAAAGAGATTGAGGTTGCTGTGCGCTATGATGCCACAGCAGTCTACCCAGGGTGACTGAGCGAGACTCTTATCTCAAAAAATAAAAAAATATAAATAACTAGTGCTTTGCTCTAATCCCCTTTTTATTGGAAGTGATTCATTCAATGTCTTTTTTAAAGCATATACACCCTTTATTTCTGGTAATAGCACCTTTAAAGTCAAGCTAATTAATGGTTTTTAACTACTTAATGTAGGCAAGAAATAAAGCAGCTTTGTGAGTGTTACTGCAAAGAAGATAATCACAATTGACCAAACCAGGTCATTCCTGGGAAAGAATTACCGTCCATTATGGTAAAAAGAATTTGTTGAAAACAAAATAGAAATCATTCTGCCCTTAGTGAGGAATTATAGCATTAAGTGCTTCCTGAGGTTAAGCAGGAAGTGTGAGGTGGGAGCCGTGTGAGGGATGGCTTATTTACTGTAATCACTCAAAATTGCTGCTGTGTGTGAACATGGTTTTAGATCAACATCCTCCTTCCTTTTGGATGTTGTCATTTGTCATATGAAAATCTGTAAGAGTTTAACACTTAAACAGCCACTTGAAGAATCACATTCTGATAGAAAGTTCATGAAGTGTTATGGGGCTCTGAGTCTGAAAAATCACAGCATAGGCCATCTTACCTGCCAAATCATAGAATCCCCAAGGAGAAGAGGGTATTGAGATGAACACAGTTTGCATTTTAGACCACTGGTCAGTGACCAGCCTTGAAACCCCACAAAGCCACATGCCTCTTAGATATGATCTTATTAGCATTAGTATGTTTCTTAAGGAAGGGATTTTTAACTAAGGTGCAAAGTGATTGCCCGACTTTATCTAGGTAATCCTGGGAATTGAAAGTTAATTTTTTGTTTCCATTACTCAGCAATTTCCAGAAAGGAAGGTTCTATAAGTTTTTATTGGCTGGGCATGGTGGCTCCTGAAGCAAAGAGGATCACTTGAGCCCAGGAGTTTGAGGTTGCTGTGAGCTGTGACAGTACAACACTCTAGCCTGGGGCAACAGAGTAAGCCGCTGTCTCAAAAAAAAAAAAAAAACAAAACAAAAAACCGTTTTTGTCACTTCCTATCATGCCAAAATAAATCTGAATCATTTTCTGTGTGCCCTTCTTCCCCTCACTGGATAATTTAAAGAAAGACAATGGTTCTCGTGTGTGTGTATGTGTGTTTAAAAAACAATCTAGTGAAATTCTTCACTAGAGCTCTCTAGGGTGAAATCTCTGCCCTTCCCTCTGGCCTTGTAACCACCTGGGCATCAGCATACCTTGTCCTGGCTTTGCTGCGGGTCAAGCAGAAGCAGCCAGAGGACAGGATCCTTCCAGTGCCGACATGGGCACTGAATTCCCTCTGATCCATTTCAGTGGAATGCTGGTCATTGGCCAAATGCTTGAACCGCTCTTTTCTTGAATGCACTGATAGTATGGCACTCTTAGTCTTCTTCCTGCCTGTATCAGTAAATAATGGCAGTATGTAGACTTTCCATGTGGTGCCCACTTAGACACTAATTTAAAATATAAGTTTTTGTACTGTTGTTAAGTCATGTGCTTTTTGGGGGGGGAAAAAAACCCATTCTGTTTTTTCCCCATTTCTCTAGGACTCTGGATTGATTTGGAAATGTCCTACAATGGGTCCTTTCTGATGACTCTCGAGACCAAAATGAATTTGACCAAACTAGGTAAAGAGCCTCTTGTTGAAGCCCTGAAGGTTGGAGAAATTGGCAAAGAAGGGTAAGGGGCTATATGTGAATTTACTAACCGCACCTCTCCCTGCAGCCTTTGAGAAGCAGGTTTGATGTATAGTAGCCCCTGGATGTTGAGTGAGCAGCTGTGTAAGTGCTTCTGGGCCTCAGAAGGTTTCCCTTCTGGTTTCCCAGTCTCATCCCCAACAGACTGTGAGTCCCACTCCTACTCAGTGGTGACAGCTCCTTTTGACCTGCTGGTGGTGTCCACAGTATCAATTACCAGAAAGCATCACCAACTCAGACAAGCAGAAGAGAAGCATTAAGAAAGCTCCTCGATCAGCTTTCAACCACATATAGCAATGTGCAGAGCAGGCTAAGGTCCCCAGGGGATCTATCTGCTTTAATCACGGAGTTAGAATTATTTACAATTAGATTGATTTTGTAGCCAAGAGGGTGCTCCTGAAGTGTTTTGAGAAGCATTTTCCCTAAATAATACAATATTGATTTGCTTAGTAAATTTTCTTTGTAGATAGTATATCTGCTACCCTGAGTTTGTCTGATTTAGTAAATGTCCCCAAATTGTGAGATAATTAATGAAGCTTGCTTTTTTTTTTTGCCCCCTTGAACTCCTAGAATGGAGGCGCTAGAACGTTTACAGCCCTATGCTTCTTAAAAATGACTATTCTAACTACAAATTCAGATTATATTACTCATCAAAAATTAAGCATGCGGGAGGGGGAAGAAGGGGATGGGTAATTCATACCTAAGAGGTACAGTGCACACTTATCTTTGACTTAAAGTATACAAAAGCAAACTATGTGACTAAAATGTGTGTACCCCCTATAATATTCTGAAATGTTTAAAAATTATATTAATTGTTATTTACCAAATGTAAAAAGCCGACTAGAATCTGCTTCTTGCAGCTTTAGCCCCTTGGCATGGAATCAACAGTAGGATGACGAGTAAATGCTGCAAGGAGCCCGCTCCTCAGGCCTCACTGGGAGACACGGGCTCTCCGGCATTTGCTTAGTAACAGTACTGAGCTAATGCCTAATTCATACATGTGGTATTGGTTGGAGGGAGTTGGGTTATACATTGGAGCATATTCTTAGATTATTTTGATTTATCCCAGTTACTTATGAAATATTCCTGTTTTAATAATTGGAGAATTGCACCTGCTGTTTGGAATCTAACCTGTGTCTGTGCTATTTTCCTTTCGTTTTTCTATTTGTTAAAATGTATTTGGATTCGGCAATCTGTGGATTTGTATTTTCTGGTGAGTGGTACTTATCAACCCTCTGTGTAGCATTTCATGCCCTGTAAGTTCTGAGTCTTGTTTGATCCCATGTGAAGCCACCAGGAAACCTGTCTTTTTGTCATGTTCCCAAACATAAAGGCGCAGACATGGGCCTGAGAAAACTGAGATTGGGAGTAGTCATGAGGCTTTTGTGGCAGGGGCAGGCTTCCAGATGTCCCCAGTTTGCATGCGGGGGTTCTGAGCTCATCAGACTCCACTTCTGCTGCTGCTGCTGCCCCTGTCCTACCACATGAGCAGCCGTGACCTGCAGAAGCAGCTGCCTAGAAAAATGAAGCACCTTAGGCAGAAGCAACCTGGGAAGTGAGGTCTGATGAAATGGGAGCGTGGCAGAGCAGACATCGGTCAGAAGCATTTAGGCAAAGAGCTCCTTTTGGAAGCGGCCCTGTGCTGGCACAGAGGTGCAGTGATTCCATTGGAAAGAGCTCTTGGAGCATCACGTGTTGCCTCCAAGCCCAGTCCCTGAGGTCCTTGCCACTTAGGCATTCCACGTTCACTTCTATTCATGTGGCTCTTGGCACAATTTCAAGTTCATAAACTGTGTCTGATCAGAGGATGAACATGTTTCCGAACAAGCCACCCTTCTCCAGACTGAGTGCAAAAAATCCTCTGCTTTAGGAATATGCTAATATATTTAATTTTTAATATATTTCTAAAGTGCCATTTTTTCCCTTAGAACAATGTTACACAATGTTTGGCTTCTTTCTGTGAGGGTGTTAAATTATATGTTCATGTGTAATTGGCTGTCATTTAATTTTAAAAGCAAGGAAGAATACAATCCAGACACACTTGATGTAGGAGAAAAAGGCCTGGAAAATGAACTCTTAACCCTTTTTTGCATAAAAGGGACCCCTCTGGGAATCTGAGAATTCTGGATCCTTCTTCCAGAAAATGCCTCCACACGCGCCATTTGGCGCACAGTTTCTGAGAGCATTGAGAGCCTCTGAAAGCCCATCATGGTTAAGAACCTAATCCCAGAATGATTGTAGAATCCACCTTGTTTCCTCCATCCAGAATCACTTTGAGGTTAGGTCACAGAGGAGGGAAGGAAGTCGGTGTCCGCAGTATCTGTGATTAAGCTTGTGCTCTGGATACTGACATCTCCCTTAATATCCCACCTCCAAAGCGCAGGGTGTCAGAAAAGGTGGCCCACTCCTAAGGCCCCACTCCCCGTTGTCTGCCCGGCAGGGCCCCTGCTTTGTCTCCCCACTTTTTTCAGTACCGGTCAAATAGGCAAATGAGTATCCCAGGAGGAGTCTATGGAGGTGCTGCCCCCCACCCCACCCTGAGAGTCCTTCCTGATAGGAAGTTCTTTCACCTCAGCACCTTGGGTGAGATGGAGACGCTCAAATCTGTGTTGCTGTATTCTAGTGAGTCCCAAGTCCCTTCCCTTTGAAATGTGTCTCCACTATATACTTGTGGGCATTTTTCCTTTAGTCTTTTTACTTCCCAGATAGTCTTTTTTTGTCACACACTGTAGTTAACCTAACTTGGGGCAGTAAGGTACTCAAGTGAAGTCAGGTAGTGGAGTCTTCACTGTAGGAATTGCCTAGAAGAGGACCAGAATGAATCAGTAAGGGCAGCGTGCTGCGTCTGGTGTTTAAATGAGGAGTGGTGTTGGAGTGGAGTGTTTGTTGTAAGGCACCTGGCTTGTTCATGCTCTGGCACTGCAGTCTGGCCCTGTGTGTAAGTCTCCAAGTCAGAGGGTGGCTCCCTCTGCCCTCCACATTAGGTCACTAGTCCACCGAATACCCTAAACCACTCTGCATCCAGGGCCCTGATATTCTGGGTGCCAAGTACTTGGAGTTCATACTGTGACTAGGTCTAGTTCATGGGTGTGAGCATATGTGTGTCTATGACAGATGTATGGGACCAATTTCTCTCAAGTAAAAAAAAAAAAAAATCACTAGATCTTAATGTGTACTGCCAGAAAGGCCACTCTTGAGATGCTGGTTAGATGCTGGCTTGGTGCCTGTAGTTCAAGCGGCTAAGGCACCAGCCACATACACCAGAACTGGCACGTTCAAATCCAGCCCGGGCCTGCCAAACAACAGTGACAACTACAAACAAAAAATAGCCAGGCATTGTGGTGAGTGGCTGTGGTCCTAGCTGCTTGGGAGGCTAAGGCAAGGGAATTGCTTAAGCCCAGGAGTTGGAGGTTGCTGTGAGCTGTGATGCCATGGCACTCTACCCAGGGTGACAGCTTGAGGCTCTGTCTCAAAAAGAAAAAAATATATATCACTAGATGCTTATGTGTGGTCCCTCTCAAAGCAAACTCCTCACAGGGCTGCTCAGTCTAATTATGAGTTCTTCTCTAAAACAATGTTTTTGGAGCTGCTTTTTAGACTTGCATCTGTAGTCTGTGACATTATCTTTTAACTATCCAGAGGAGTGACAGCAAATCACCCTGCTTTGTAAGATGGTTTGGATCTTTGAGAAGTTGTGACAAGTCATCAGAAGTGATAGTGCTGGTTCGGCGCCTTTGGCTCAATCGGCTAAGGCGCCAGCCACGTACACCTAAGGTGGCGGGTTTGAATCCCCAGCCCAGGCCTGCCAAACAACAATGATGGCTGCAACCAAAAATTGGCCGGGCGTTGCGGCGGGTGCCTGTGGTCCCAGCTACTTGGGAGGCAGAGGCAGGAGACTCGCTTGTGCCCAGGAGTTAGAGGTTGCTGTGAGCTGTGATGCCATGGCACTCTACCCAGGGGGATAGCTTGAGGCTCCGTCTCAAAAAAAAAAAAAAAAAAAGAAGTGATAGTGCTTACAAGACCAAGAAATAAAATACAGTCGGACCTCCATAGTTGACCTCCTCCCTACACTGACCACCTCCTTAAGTTGACCTAATTTTCAGAGACTGGATGCACCACTTGTACATGTCAGCACAGCAGGCCTAGTTCCTTATGCTGACCACCTCCAGATGTTGACCACCTCAGTTTGTTACAATCCCTTAGGTGGTCAGCTTATAGAGGTTCTACATTTGGTCCAAGACTATATATAGTCTGATAAAATAATTCAGTTTTTGTTAGGTGTCTTCCAAACATATTTCCAAAAAGACTTTTTTGGCAGAGACTACCTAACTGGAATAAGCCTCTTAAGGCGACTCTTTGAAAGGCTATCACACTCATCTGGAATTCTGAGGTGTGTTTAACACAATTAGGATCATTGCATTCTAGCACATCTTCCTCAAAGATACACAGTGTTTCTTTCTCTGAAGTTCATGCTGAAGTCATAAGGCTGAGATCATAAAATGCATGTTTGGCTATAAAGCTGAATATCAGCTAACCATTCAACTGCACAATTAGTAAGTATTAGGCAGCTTTCAGCACAGGGAATAGAGGTACTGCGTGGTCCAAATTGGAACTTCACATCATCTGATCTGGTTTAACTGATACAGCATTATCTAAATTGTTTACTTCAAGCCACAAAATTTATCCTGTTCTCTGTCCTGCAGAGGATTAATTTGGGAACCTGAGAGCTCACTGCAGTGCTCGGCCTTTGGCATCTTCTGCCCAGGGTCTGGAGCTGCCAGATGACACAGACTGGTAGGGACAGGACAGGACAGGCATTGGCTCAGCAGATCTCACCTTGGTCCCAGATCTTGCAGGCAGCCTTTTGTGCTGTGTGGATGAGGAGCCGACTCCCTGTGCCCTAGGGACAGATTCTGTACCTGGTAGCATGAGATCTGAGCCAGAGAGTGTAGCCATCTTACTGATGGAGAAGTCAAACATGTTTCTGTGACGTGCAGTTTAGGGGAGATTTATGTTTCTGACTTTCCTCCTTCTGATCCCTTTCTTGGGAATCATACTTTGCTGTATACATTTTAAATAAGAGATCTCTTTGAGGGCTGTCTACCCACAGAACACTCAGTGATAGCTCTGTGATTGATGAATGCAGCTAAGCATTTCCTGGACTAGCCAGGTGTCTGATAGAAGGAGGAAGAAAGTATCAGTTAGGTACAGTCCAATGGCCAAGGACAAGAGGCCTTTGTTCCTACAGAGGGAGTTTCCCTTTAACATGGAGTCCAGCCCATTGGCTGGAGCACTGGCTCTAATGTTTCAGAGCTGGGGTTGAGGAGGATCTGTGTGTACTGCCAGAAAGGACACTCTTGAGGTCCTCTTACAACAGGCTCCTGTTTCAGGGGCTGAGGTTTCAGTCCTGCCCTCCCAGGACATGGTGCTGAGGCCGCTGATGGGCCTTCAGGTCCATACCAGTATGTGTGCTCTGCCCTTCGGTGGCCTTGCCCTCCATTGGTCAGGAGATGATTGCCCCTATGGGCTTCTGGTGGCCCAAGGGCAGTATCAGAAAAAAACTAAAGGATCACGACTGCAGAGAGCTAGGAGCTGAGCTCTATTGCCTTCTTCTCTCCAAGTAATTGTGTCTTTGTCAAAAATACAAGGCCCAAGGCTAGGCATGGTGGTTTACACCTGTAATCCTAGCACTCTGGGAGGCTAAGGCAGGTGGATTGCCTGAGCTCATGGGTTCAAGACCAGCCTGAGACAGAGCAAGACCTCGTCTCTAAAAATAGCTGGGCGTTGTGGCAGCCACCTATAGTCCTAGCTACTTGGGAGGCTAAGGCAAGAGAATTGCTTGAGCCCTAGAGTTTGAGGTTGCTGTGACTATGATGCCACAGCACTCTATTGAGGGCAACACACTAAGACTGTCTCCAAAAAGAAAAAAAAAAGATTACAAGGCCCAACCAGTGACCATTTGGTTACTTAATAATGTTCAGAGACTACTCTATCCCTCATTCTTTTCATTCCGATTAAGTCTCTGAACTTTAGAAATCATCCTACCAGTGCTCTAAAGCAAAACCACAGACCCAGGAAGGAACCGCCTTTTGTGGGTCCACAGCTTGGCAGAGTAGCCTCCAGTCCCCTCAGAGGGAAACTGATTGACTTCTACTATGGGAAGAGTAGTCCGCCCGTGACTCTGGAAAAGAGTATCCAGACTGTAAAGATGAACAAAGGGCATAGCTCTCTGAGGAGGCTTTGGTCTTTAAATTGATACTTTTCCAGGGAAGTTCCTGGTTCTCATGTCAGTTACTTCCTAGAGGCCTTTGAGACTTGTTGGCTTTTTCTGTGACCCTCAGATGATGTGCAGGTGTGGGCTAAGACATGTAAGGCAGGAGTCTCAAGTCAAAACTAATTTGGGGGTAACTGAGTCAGAAAGCATCGTAGTTGTTCAACAGCTGGAGTTAAGGGACTTGATTGAACATCCCATCATCAGTGAGGGGCGGCCATGCCACCAACATAAGCTGTTACCTCACCTTCACAACTATCCGCTCTTTCCATCATTCACCCTCCCATTTGGCTATGCTGCTTGCTGATGATGTCACTGCATTTTATGTGGAGCACATCACATCCCCACCACTGTGCTTCCACGCACACTCCAAAGCAAACTCTTCCGAGCCCAAGTCCTCTGCAGTCCTGTCAGGGGATTTGGGGTTAAAGAGTCTCTCAAGCAAACATGCCAATCCATGGATTCTTGGATTGGGCCTCTTTTGGGGGGTGGGTTGGAGAGAGTGACAACATGGCTGAGCACGTGTGCATGGGCGTATGTGTGTTCTGGTTTTGAGCGGGGCTTGGGCATTGGGGGCAGACTGCAGTGGTGACTCTCTGCCTGTGCAGTTGCAGGCCCAGGGTGTTCTGTCTGGCTGACAGCGATGAGGAATCCTCCAGTGCTGGCTCCTCCGATGAAGATGACGCTCCAGAGCCCAGTGGGGGAGAGAAACAGCTGCTCCCAGGAGCTGAAGGGTGAGTAGGCCAGAGCTTCTGGAGTGCCCTGCGGTCAGGGCACAAGTTGGCCTTGTTTCCCTCTTCCTCTGATCTTTGTTCCTATGCTCGGAGTGGTTTTTGCATTGATATCCAGTGTCAGTGAGTTATTTAAATTCCAGGCCCCAAAGCAAAAAAAAAAAAAAACACTTACAGGTTTCCTTATCTAAGACAGTCCCAACCCAAATGGCTTTCTAATGACATCAAAGGGCACAGAGCCTCACCCTGGGTCTTCCGAAGCAGCACAGAACACGTATTTCTGGAGCCTGGTGGACAGCCAGCCTTGCTGGCTCAGTGGGTCACATTTGCTGCTTGTTGAGCTGCTAGCTCCTGCGCAATTGAAACATTCAGGCGATTTCTTTGGTGAAATTTGAAGACTGGATCATTTAGCTGATCTTTTAGATCATGAACTTCACTGGGGGGCTGTATTTGCCTGCTACTTTGACTGTGGAGTGATCAAAGTGTTTTAAGTCCATAAGGATCTTTCATTATTTAAAGTGAGTTGAAGAAACTAAGATGATAAAGAAGCCAGACGATTGAGAAACTTCAGTAAGAAAACATCAACCTATTCCCTTCTGAAATCCTCTAGGAGTTGAGGAGAAAATCGGATGTTTAGAGAATTGGTGCTAAAAATCTAGCTGCTTGACCTTCTGAAGAATGGTTGCTTCCCTACACACATACTATTCCTCCTGCTATGGAACTGTGGTGGATTTCAAAAGCAAATAGTCTCTCTTTTTAGCCTCTTAGGTCAGTCTTATGGTAGATGTAGCCTGATTACAAAAGCTTGTTTTCTTAACCTGTTAGCATGTTAGTTTAAGGTAGAATTTTTTTGTAAAAGAAGTGCCAAGTCCTTCGAAAAGTAATTGTCACTCAGAACTGGTATGAGATCAACTAAAGGCAGTCAGTCAGTTATTGGTTTTTGTACCTATTGATAGAGCATTGATTTATTATTTTATGTAGGGAGATTGTGAGATTCTTCTAATAGGACACTGGCTTTTTATTCAGTATTTTGAGTGGCATGAAGGAGGTAAGGTAAAAATACCTATTTTGTTAAGGTATTGTTAAGGTATTTGTTGTTAAGACTTGGGCACTGCCTGACATGTATACCTTCTCTAGTGCAGTAACTGGGCGTGATTTGCCACCCCCAGGAGAGATTTGCCAATGTCTGGAGACGTTTTTTATGGTCATAGCTGGAAAGGAGAGTGCTACCAGCAACCCCAACACAGAATGACCCAGCCCAGAGCCTCAGGAGCTGCTCTCGAGTAAGGTGAACAAGGAGCCGCAGGTTTTTGTTTGTGAAAGAGCCAAGTTCGTACTAACACCCACTTTTGTGTTCCACATTTAAAGGTATGTTGGAGGTCATCGAACAAGTAAGATTATGAGGTTTGTTGATAAAATTACCAAGTCAAAATATTTCCAAAAAGCAACAGAGACAGAGTTCATTAAAAAGAAGATTGAAGAAGTCTCCAATACGCCCCTGCTGCTGACTGTGGAAGTACAGGAATGTAGAGGAACGTTGGCAGTCAACATTCCACCACCCCCGACTGACCGAATATGGTAGGTAGGGTGCCCTCAGGGACAGTGAGTGATTCCTCTTATTGCTTGACCATAAGAATCCCAGCGGGCTTAACCCTGGGCTTATGGAAAATACCTTCTCCTGGGGAGAAGCTCTTCTAAATATTTTTCCTAGGACCTTAATGTTAGTTGTAAATCTCATTGTACTTTCTTCTGTGACTGGCTGATTCATATTTAGGGATTCCTCTTCACACACTAGGAAAAAAGTTAAGGTTAATACGTGAAGTTTATAGGATGAGCTCTTTCCATTCCTGGTCTTCCTCCTCTCTAAAGCCAACTGTTCCACCACTAGTAACAGCTGTCATTTGTAGAGAGAGCCCTTATTCTCTGCCTGGCCTGACTTGTAATTATATCACCTGGTTAGTCCTCACAGCATCCTGGTAAGGTAGGCCCCAGCTTACATACGGAGTCACGTATCCAGCAGAGTTCAGACAGGGGGACTTCCCTGAGATGTCGAAGCTGCAGGAGCACATGCACTTGGTATATGTGGCAGGAGGTCTATCTGAGGATTTGGTTCTCAGCCCCAGCTGCATGTTTGAATCACCAGGGGAGGCGAGGTGCGGTGGCTCACGCCTGTAATTCTAGCACTCTGGGAGGCCAAAGTGGATGGATTGCTTGAGCTTAGGATTTGAGACCAGCCTGAGCAAGAGTGAGACTCTGTCTCTACTAAAAGTAGAAAAACTAGCCAAGTGTTGTGGCAGGAGCCTATAGTCGTAGCTACTTGGGAAGCTGAGGCAAGAGGATTGCTCAAGCCCAAGAGTTTGAGGTTGCTATGAGCTGTGATGACACCATGACACTCTGCAAAAAAAAAAAAAAAAATGTGTGTGTGTTTATATATACATATATATATATATATATATCAAGGTTTATGAAGAGGAAAAATATGTATAGCTCTATGTTCTGCATTCATAGAGTAAAACCAACATGCTAGTATGTATCTTTGGTGTCCAGAAGGGTTTGTAGGAATAATCGTAAGAGGATTTACTTAATTGACTAACCGTTTGATGATGATGCTGCTATTTCCCAATAAAACTTAAAAATGCCTTTTTAGATCTTTTTTAAGTAATATTTTCATTGTAAAAAGTGATTGGAAGAAATAAGGGTAAAAAATAAAAGTCCATCATCTAATCATCCAGAAATAACCAGTTATTTCCTAATTGTACAGTCTTCTAAACCTTTATAAAAATTTTTTTAATAGTAAGAGTTGAACACCATTTCTAAACCCTTTCTGCCAAGTTCTTTGATTTATCAGTTCCTATGGCTCAGTGAGTAGGGCACCAGCCCCATATACTGAGGGTGGCGGGTTGGAACCCAGCCCCAGCCAAACTGCAACAAAAAAATAGCTGGGTGTTGTGGTGCGCACCTGTAGTCCCAGCTACTCGGGAGGCTGAGGCAAAAGAATCGTGTAAGCCCAAGAGCTAGAAGTTGCTGTGAGCTGTGATGCTGCCATAGCACTCTACCGAGGGTGACAAAGTAAGTCTCTGCCTCTAAAAAAAAGAAATGCTACTGCTTGTGGGAGGCCTCATTAGCAAGAGACACTGTTGCCCATTTAAAGGCCTCTAGGGTAGTGCCACTGAACCCATGTTCCAGTGTTTATATGTTACTGATCCACAGAAAGAAGTAGTGCAGAGTGTTTAGAAACGTGTGGCAATTTGACATTTTTGTCATATTTCTAAAAACTTTGGTCCATGACAGAGTCAAGTTTTTAGCTAGTTTGATAGCAGACAGGGTCTTGTGGGGATTACTAACAATTTTGAGAGCCAGTCTGTACCCTGGGGAAGGCACAAAAAGCATAGTGTGGGGTGTGGGGAGAAAAGGGTTGTATGTAGAATGTGAGCCGTGGGCACATCCACAGGAGAGTAGGAGGAAAAGTTCCCCTACTTCTCTCAGGGGTCCTCTCTTGGGGGTGACACGGGGAGAGAGGCCATACTTTCACTTCCTACTTTACCCACTTGTTACATATGTTTCAATTTTATAATGTACATATACTTTTCTATGAATATAGAAGAAAGGTCATTGCCGTTTTAGGAAAAAAATCAAAAAACAATGCCTAGGTCAGATTTTTCCAGTGGTGCTACCTGGCTTTCCCAGTTTGTCAGAACTGTTAGAATTCCATCCCACCCTAACACCATTCAGGGACACAGGGAGCTCACAATTCATATTTTCTGTGCTGAGTTAGTTTTGGAGGGGATTTTCTTTTTTTCTTTCCTTCTTTCTTTCTTTCTTTTTTTTTTTTTTTGAGACAGAGCTTCAAGCTGTTATCCTGGGTAGAGTGCAATGACATCACAGCTCACAGCAACCTCCCACTCCTGGGCTCAAGCGATTCTCCTGCCTCCGGCTCCCGAGTAGCTGGGACTACAGGCACCTGCCACGGCGCCTGGCTATTTTTTGGTTGCAGCTGTCATTGTTTGGCAGCCCGGGCTTCGAACCCACCAGCTTAGGTGTATGGGACTGGCACCTTAGCCACTTGAGCCACAGGCACTGAGCCGGCTTTTCAGAATGAGAGAATACTTTAAGTAGTGATAAAGCCCTGTGGGATTGAGGAATATGTACTATCCATGCTTGTCTACTTCCTTTGAGTGAGTGTGTATGTATGTGTATATAGGTATAATATATACTATAATATATAATTTATATATAAATATATAGTTTTAAATTAATATTAAATTAATTAAATTTAATTAATAAAATTAATATATATATATATATTTTTTTTTTTTTTGGTGTGACACAGTCTCACTTTGTCACCCAGGCTAGAGTTTCTGTGGCACCACCCTAGCTCACAGCAACCTCAAATTCCTGGGTTCAAGCAATTCTGCCCCAGGGTCTTGAGTAGCTGGGACTACAGGCACCAGCCACAAAATGCCTGGCTAGTTTTTCTATTTTTTTAGAGACAGGGTCTCAATCTTGCTCAGACTGGTCTCCAGCTCCTAAATTCAAGCAATCCTTCCACCTTAGCCTCCCAGTGAGCTAGGATTATAGGCACAAGCCGCCACACTGGTCTTTTCTTTGCTTATAAATGTGGTTATTACTTGTCTCCTTCAAAAAGGTACGGTTTCCGGAAGCCACCCTATGTGGAGCTGAAAGCTCGGCCAAAACTCGGAGAGAGAGAAGTGACTCTGGTTCATGTGACAGACTGGATAGAGAAGAAACTGGAGCAAGAGTTTCAGGTAAGCGTGTCATGTTATCTAGTGTTTCACACCGAGTATAAAAAGCTCTGGGTAGAACCAAGGTGCTGAACCTCATCTTTCATTTTGAGATGAAAGCTGTGGACCTTCATCTCAGGAGAGTACACATTTGATCAAACATGGGTATAAAATTTGGGGTATGGTTTCAAAAACCCCAAACCTTATCCAGAGAACATTACAAAGTAGCCTTCAGAAGAAACCCAAGACAGGACAGAGAGCAAAGAGATGATGTGTGGTCCCAGTAAGCCTGCTGGACCTCTCTGGACTTTGTTTTGCCCCTCATGAGGCCTGCAGGTTGCTCACCGCCCTTATGTGGTGTTCATCCTTGCTCAGTTTATTCAATTCAGCAAACATTCTGTGTGCCATGTACCACCTACCCTGGAAGCCCCCAGATGCATGAGGCGTGCCCTCTCCCCTGGACAGCTTCTGCTGTAGTCTTGGGATCTACTAAGCCAGAGTTTATTCTCCAAGCCTGTTCCCTGCATTCTGCCACCAAAGGTAATAGCATTGCAGCCGAGGCCCTGGGGTGAGCTTTTTCCATCAAATTTTTATCAGATATTTGAGGCACAGTTGTCCGTTAAGGTTTTGTGGATTAGCAAATGTACTTTCTAATGAATTTCACCTTTTGAGGACAACCTCCGTTCCTTTGGTATATTTTGAGTTAAAACCTTTCCAAAAAATGTATTATTTAAAAGCTAGAGATTAATCAATTTATGAAATAACCATTTTCTGAACAAGTTTACCGTTGTCACCAAATGGAAAGGTACCTTGAACCCAGGTGGCAGAAGGAAACTCTTGGCTTCGACTTTTTTCTTTTCTTATGCTCCTACATTCTACATTAGGAATTCTGGTGCCTGGCTCATCCCTTTTAGGGGGTACTGAGCTACAAAAGAAGAGGGGGCAGAGGGGTGCCCAGTATCTTGAGAGAGGTTGGAAAGCTGAAGGCTGACTGCTGACCCTCTGACAGCAACCCACTGGTTTTGTGTTGTGCTTTTGTCAGAGAACATTCCTGAGGACTGGAGATGTTGCCAACATTCACATACAAAGACATTTTATAAACAGGACCATTATTGTCGGTCACTGATTATCCTTTGGGTGCTCACTAGAGTAGGATTTCTTTCATATAGAGCTTTGTGTGGTTCTAGTTTGAAAAAAATTGCATTTTGTTGATAGGATTTAAAGAGATAAATTCACTTGGAATATATGTTCTAGGCATAGTAATTTGGGAATACTGTGAGTAGCTGAAGCCAATTCTCCTAAATTAATGTTGTTGAGTATTCATCAATTCATATAAATAATTGTATTATATGTACATGAAACCAAAGGCTCCTTCTGCCTCAGAGCTAATTTATTGGATTCTTATCTTCTTGGACTGGTGTGATTCCTCATTTCTTTCTAAATTAAAGTATGGTGGGAGAATTAGTTTGGAATGTGTAGGAAGGTTTCCTATGTATTTTTAAAAACATGTCCAAGGCCTAAAATTCTCTCAAGAACAAAATAGGCTAACAACCTGGCAAAGCATTCTTCTACATAGCTGTTCTTTAATATCTTCCTACAGAAAGTTTTTGTCATGCCAAACATGGATGATGTTTATATCCCCATAATGCACTCTGCCATGGACCCTCGCTCCACTTCCTGCCTCCTGAAAGACCCACCTGCGGAGGCTGCAGATCAGCTATGATGGGTGACATCGGTCGTTCCCAGTATTATGAGATGGAGCTCGAGGTGTGGGGTTCTTGGCTGCCATCTGTGCTGTAGCACTGACCTTCGATGTGCCACAGCCACTGTTTCTTAAAGGACTGCTTCTGCCCTCTGCCTGCCAGTGCCCATTCCACTGTGAGGTGTCATTCCCTGCATCCAGTGACAGGTGTCTGAACTGCCTACTGCAAAGCTTTGACCTGGCAAAGGAGACTAGGGAAGAATTATCATGGTGGATCCCAAAGTTACAGGTGACTCACACCGTGACTTTTTTAAGTCTACCAGTTTTTGTGATAGGATATGAGCGCATTAAGAGCAAAGCTGTACAGCTAGAAGGCCCCTTGCCTCCTCAACTCCTCCAAAGCTTTTCCCTCAGGCAGCGGTGCACAACAGAACATCTTTTCACTTCTGTACTTTGTACGCAACCTTCCATGCTCCCAGAGAATGTCAGTGTGGTGACATGTGTGGAGTGGAATTTTGTGAGCATTTTCATTGGTATTAAAGAGATAGGCATAGCAACTTAATTTTCCACATTAAATTGTGCATTTTGGAAGCAAGTAGCCATAGAACACACACACTAACACACTATCAGGTGGAGGAGGGACAGTGGGCTTTATGTGAACATTTAGGCAAAGCCATGAGATCAAACCATCCCAAGCCTTTTACCAGTGAGATGCAATCACCTGGTTTCTAACTCATTCTGATTTTTCCTGAGACAGGAGCATATGTGAAAACAGCAAACACTGCACGCTAGATTGTTCTCTCATGGGGTGGGGCCCGAAAGCCAGAGCCGCAGTCTTCCCATCTGGCATTTCCTGTGTGCTCCAGGAGCTTTTATATAGGAATCTAAATGCTTTGTTAATCTCATTAGTGGGATAGTTTTGTGGGCGGGCAGTTCCTTTTTCTGATGGCCAAAAGGAAGAACTGCCCTGGAAGACCAAAAGTTTGCTCAACATCAGACACTACATATTCAAAATTAATGTGACCTTTTTTAAATGTTGCCAACTTAATTTTGTACCTTTGTGTCAGAATGTTTAGTTTACAAGATTGGGGGCTTTCTAACTGTATAATTTGCTTTGAGAAGTGAACCTAATGTTTTTGTTATTTAAAGCTGCATTTAGTATCAAAATTACCTTGGGTAACTTTTGATAATTTACATCTGTGGACAAAGCTAATAGTGTTTTTTTAAACAGCACCTTGCCTGAACATAAAAAAATTAATATATTGAAGACATATTTGAATCCTTATTTGATTATTTTACTTCCACCATTAAAACATTTGACTTAAATTGCTTGACATTCCAGTCGGTGTACTGTTCTAATTTCTCATTGTGCAGGTCCATTTGCCTGTCAGAGTCCGCATGTCCTGTTCACTGGTCTTTATAATTTTTGTGCAATAACTAAAGGCAAAGGAGTAGATGCACTACTGTGTGAGATTACACGACTGTACCCTGTTGCACCTTAAATAGTATGTGGGGACGTACAATCGCTTGCGTTGTTTCACAAAATAAATATCTCATGTCAAATACTAGATAAGCATCTAATTTATTTTTATGGAATTCTTTTCGGATAACAGGGACAGAGCAAACAGTACCCAACACTTGGGCCCTCACCTGGCAATAGCTTTTATTTACTGAGCAATCAGTGGCCTACTCCTCATCAAGATGCAAGGCAGTCTTCACCATAACCTTGCATATCCTAGGGTCCACAGTTAAAGGACCAAGATATAAATTGACAGCCTTAGTCCCTAGTAATCCAATTTGGGGCCAAGTTATTGAATGTAAAGTACTTGTGGTTCCTTGGCCACCACTACCACCCACTACTTAGATGCTCAGTACCTGAAGTCCACGTGAAGATCTGACATCAACAATAGAACGTGGACTGTGAACAGGTGACTTGCCTATTATTTAGGTTCCTTATTGTTAAGCCCACCTATGTATAAAATTATCTTCACAACCACGTGTTTTAATATGCTCAAGCCCCAGACCTGTCACACAGGACCTAAATAAGCAGTTCACTCGCATGGCAGTAATTGTAAATAGGTGATGACATCACCTTAGCGGGGAGTTAACTTTCGGCGCCTGTCTTTGACCGAACCTCCGTTACCTCACTGACCACTGAGGGACGACAGGTTGGGATTTAAGGGAAGTCAGAGGAACGTATGGGTGTACATGCTGGTCATTCACTGCAGAGGCTACAACACCCCCAACACCACCCCCACCCCCACCCTGGACATTTCATTCTTCGTGTAAGCAGTGCTTCGACCAACCTTTTGGGCACCTGGGACCGGTTTTTGTGTTAGACTTCGGATGGGGTGGTGGGAGGCAGAGCTCAGAGATGGTGTGTCGAGCTGCTGTAAATACAGATAAAGCACCTTCCCTTGCTCGTGCGCCCCGCGGCCCAGTTCCTGTTTCAGGGAAGACAACTTCCCCAAGAACTAGAGGGGGGTGAGGGAGGCGGAGCTCTGCGGCCCAGTTCCGAACTGGCCGCGAACCGGTACCATTCATCGCCAAGCGTCTGGGAAACCGCCCATCCGCAACAGCCGCCGCCGTGTCGCTCGCGGTTAAAAGGGCCGCCCGCGGAGAGGGCAGGCGGCCCCAGTTATACGCAAGCTTGTGCTCTGGCGCTGCAGCCTGACCCCCGGCGCCACGAGGAAGCGCGGCGGGGGCTCAAAGGCAGCGCGTCGCCAACGAATCATACCCACACCAGCGTTGGGTTTAAATCGTTTATTGAAAAGAATTGGGGGCAGGGAACAAAGAAGCGCGTGGGATGATGAGATCCGACGTCTTCGGCCAGGCCAGGCCAGGCCACAACCTGTAAGATGGACCGCGAGAGGTGAGCGCGGTGCGCCCGTCCGCCTGTCCCACCCCCGCCTCCGCTGCAGCCGGCTCAGACTCTAGTTCGCATCACCCGCGTCAGCAGTCTAACACGTGCTTTAATTAGAAAGTCATCACGGCCGGCCAGCCAGCTAGCTAGCCAGCCGCGCGCCCCGCTCCCGGCTCCCGGGCCCACCCGGCCGCACAGCCA
This sequence comes from Galagoides demidoff, assembly GCA_963574575.1. Lineage (NCBI taxonomy): Eukaryota > Metazoa > Chordata > Mammalia > Primates > Galagidae > Galagoides > Galagoides demidoff. Next base: position 20,384 of record CAUYQV010067401.1, read on the forward strand.
ACTCGGCAGGCGTACCTCACCACTTCAGCTTTGCAACCGCGGAAAGAACAGGGAGTGCCTACAGCGTCTACTTAAGGGAGCAGACCGGAGGTGGTTGGGCGGGCTTTGCCGCTATTAACCAATAGTAAGTCAAAGTTCTACCACGTGCGTTTAAAGTGGCCTGACGATTGGCCGCGCTTGCTGAGTCCTCCAGCGTGTAGACAGCTCTCATACCAACCATAGAGGCGGGCGTCTAGGAAACGCTGAGCGTTTGAGTGAGGCGGTGTCTTGAGTGCTTCGGCGTTTTATATTGACATCTTCACAGGCGTCTAGTTGGTGCACATCTCTGCGGTACGCAAAAGAAAGCTTAACAAACAACAGGAGACAAGTAATGCCTAACTGGTATGAGATAATTCTGTGCCAAGAGTTAGGTTAGGAGTTGAGGAGTGAAATTGAACAAAACTGCCCCCGAATTCAGCATAACCGGTGGTGGTGGAAGGAGCTTGTCTTTCAAGCAGACAGATTGCAACCGTATCCTGAGTTTGTGATGCATTCGCTCTATGACCTTGGTCATTTAACCTTTCTGAGCCTCAATTTCTGAAAATTAGGAATATCCCCCAAAAGTTGTAATGATTAAGTGAATTAAAAGTCAGTCACCTGGCACATTTTTACTGATTAAAAAAAAAATGTTTTTAAAGGACTGGGGTGATGGGGAAAACTTTGTGACTGCAAAACTCAAAAGAGAGAAGGCCTAACTTTGAGAAAACTAAAACTGCTTTGCAGATTTTATTGAGTTCATTCTGTGAGCCCAAAGACTGGGCTATTCACTGGATATCCAGGCGTATGAATAAGAATGCGGCTCTCCCCTCTAAGGCTTGCTTTGCTGGGAGAGGAACGGTCGGTCGACAGTGAGCAGTCACACTCCGGTTGTCTTCCTGGGGAGTTTTTTTCTCTTTTTTCCCCTTCGTAAGGAAAATGTATCATTTTTTGTAATAATGATAGCATTTCAGACTGGATTTGTAGCAGAATGGGGCTCTTATTTTCATTATTGTCTGCCTAGTCTAATTTTTTTAATGCCTTTTTTGTGCTATTTTAGACAGCACATACAGTGAAATTGGGAAGACACAGAGATTAGCGTGGCCTCTGGGTGGGAGAGGGAAGATTACTCTTTAATCCAAAGCAAATAATTATTTGACAAGTGATTAGTACCCTCTAGATAATTATTTATTTTTATTGCTATTTAAACTTCTGTTATTTTGACATTTTGGCACAGTTTCTACTTTGAGAAAAGTATTAAAGTTTTCTTTGTGGCCTAAAATACCAATTTTTTGTAAGATTCTTGAAATGAGGTATTCACTATCATGTACAAATACAATGTAAAGTTTTTATTAATTTAACCTTGTTGTGTTATAATCATGTTGTCCAGATCTCTACTTTGTGTATTATATACCTGATTGGAAGTGTGTTCACTGTCATTTATTGAAAGGGATGTGTTAGGGGTATTCTTCAAATACCAAATGCTGGCAAGGATGCAGAGCAAGATGAGTTTTGCACCATTACTTATGTTTGGAGATGCAAGATGGTGTATCCATTTTGGAAAAGCTGGTCAGTTTCTGATAAAGTCAAGTCCACTTACCATGTGACCCAGCAGTCCCTAGGTATTTAACCAAAAGAAATGAAGACTTCTGTTCACACAAAATCCTGTAAATAAATGTTTATAGCAGTGTAACCCCCCCATCCAGAAGCACTTAAATGCCTTTCAGTGGGTGAATGGATAAGCAAACTGTGGTGCGTCCATATAATTGAATGTTGTTTAGCAATGAAGTGTAACATTTTTACACTTTTTTTTTTTGAGATGGTGTCTCTGTCACCTTGGTAGAGTGCCATGGCATCATGGCTCACAGCAACCTCAAACTCTTGGAATCAAGTGATTCTCTTGTCTCAGCCTCCCGAGTAGCTGGGATTATGGGCGCCATAACTTCCAGCTATTTTTAGAGAGGGGGTCTTGCTCAGGCTGGTCTCAAACCTCTAAGCTCAAATAATAATTGTATATGTAGGTGATGTTATTATATACATATATATGGGTGTGTATATATATATATATATATATATATATATATATGCACACATGTTGTAGAATAATTAGATCAAGCTTCATTAAGATATCCATTGGTTGGCTTGGCGTCTGTGGCTCAATCGGCTAAGGCGCCAGCCACGTACACCTAAGGTGGCAAGTTCGAATCCCCAGCCCGGGCCGCCAAACAACAATGATGGCTGCAACCAAAAAAAAATGGCCAGGCCTTGTGGCGGGCGCCTGTGGTCCCAGCTACTTGGGAGGCGGAGGCAAGACACTCGCTTGAGCCCAGGAGTTGGAGGTTGCTATGAGCTGTGATGCCATGGCACTCTACCCAGGGGGATAGCTTGAGGCTCCATCTCAAAAAAAAAAAAAAAAAAGATATCCATTGGTTAATATGTATATTTTAAAGAGTATTCTGATTTTCTTATAATACTTTTGGTATTAGCATTGGGAATGCTAGCTTCATAAAAGTGGTTGGGAAATGTTTCTTTTCTTTTTGTTTTTAAGTATTTATTTATCTGTTTATCTATCTACTTATATGAGAGAATCTTGCTTGTTGCCCAGGCTGAAATGCAGTGACATGATCATAGCTCACTGTAGCCTTGAACTCCTGGGTTCAAGTGATCCTCCTGCCTCAGCCTCCTGAGTAGCTGGGACTCCCGGCAGATGCCACTACACTCAGCAAATTTTTTATAGATATAGGGTCTCACTATGTTACCCAAGTGGTCTTGAACCTCTATCTTCAAGGGTTCCCCCTGCTTTGGCCTCCCAACATGCTGGGATTATAGGTGTGAGAAGATTTGAAATTATGAATTAAATTTCCTTTATAGGTACAAAATTGTTCAGATTTAAATTTTTTTCTTGTGTCAGTTTTTATAATTTGTTACTATTAAGGAATGTTTCCTGTCATCGTAAGTTATTGAATTTTTTGGCAAAATGTTGTTTATACTATCCCCTTATTATCCTTTGAATGTCTGTAGGATCTCTAATGATGGCCCCTCTTTCATTCCTGATGTTAGTTGGTTTTTTCCCCTTGATCAGTGTAGCTAGAGATTTATCAGTTTTTAACTTCTGGTTTTTAAAAATTTATTTCACTCATATTTATTATCTCCTTTCGTCTACTTTTAGCTCTTCTCCAAGTTTTTTAAAATGGGTGCCTAGATCATTAATTTGAGACCTTTTCTAGTATAAACCATTCAAATTTATAATTTGCACTCTAAGAACTGCTTTGGAGGTATCCTACATACTATATTGTGTTTTCATTAACATTCAATTCAACATATTTTCTAATTTCCATCCTGATTTCTTCTCTGCCCTGAGAGTTATTTAGGAGGGGGAGGTTTAATTTCTAAATCATTAGCAATTTTCCAGATATCTTGTTGTTAATATCTAGTTTAATTCCGTTGTGGTAAGAAAATATGCACCACAAAACCTGGCTATTTTTTCTAATTTTTATAGAGACAGGGTCTTGCTATGTCACTCTGGCTGATTTTGAACTCCTATACTCAAGTACTTGGCCCTCCACTGAAGATTTTTAATATCATGGGCTCATCTCAGAACCAATCATTGTGGGAGGCAAGAGAAAATGCTGATTGTTTTTACTTATTCTGGATATTCCTAGAGCTAGATGATGATGCCACTGCACTCTAGTCCCAGCAACAGAGTAAGACCCTGTCTCCAAATAAAAGGGGGTGGGGGCAAATAAAAGGTTTGGTGGTTCCCAAAATTCCATCACTTTGGGAAGCTGAGGCAGGAGAATCACTTGAGGCCAGGAGTTCAAAACCAGTCTGGGCAACATAAGGAGGCCCCATCTCTACAAAAAAAATTTTAGAAAATTAGCTGGGCATGGTGGCATGCCCCTCTAGTCCCAGCTATTTGGGAGGCTGAGGCAGAGGATCATTTGAGCCAAGGTTTTGAAGTTACAGTGATCTATGATAGTGCTACTGCACCCCAGCCTGGCCAAGAGAGTGAGACCTCATCTCTAAAAAATAAAAAATAATTTTTTAAGTGTATGGTAAAAAAACATATGATTTTTAAGGAGTGATAAACAATCCAACACATTGTTTAATTTTAAAGGCACATTTTTCTGACTTTCAAAGTCAAGAACAAAACAACCCGTAGCACAATGATTCTCAGCCTTCCTAATTGCCGTGTTTTTACAAATGGAAAAAAGGGGTGGCAACCCACAGGTTCTGAACCGCTGCCATGGCACAAAGGTATTTACTATGCCTTTCTTTCTTCTCCTTATCTCTACACACACATTCCTAATGAATGTAATTTAGGGGAGTTGGAAGTTAGAGACTTTGCTTATTGTTAGGCATGGGAAGCCCTGAAGTGGGGAGGGGCATGCTCCTTTCTGGAGCTGAAAGGTGATAGCAGCAGAAGAATGGAGAACAGGGGAGAGTAGGATGACCAAGGCAGGTGAGGCAGATGGGCCATTCCCACAGCCTGTGGTTCACAGTGAAGGTCTTGGATTTTCTAAGAGCAAAGGAAGGCGTTTGTGGTTTTAAGCAGGAGAGTGACATAGTCTGATCAAGTTTAAGCTCCTTGGAGTGACAATTGTACAGTCCAGATTTATCTCCCCACCAAGAATAACATGAGCTACCAGTTAGAGTGCTTCCCCTAGATAAGACAGCTTACATATTTTAGCTATAATTCTCAGGACAGTTCTGGTAATATTATTTCTGTCTTTTAGTCCTAAATGTCAGAACAATTAGAGAACCAAGGCTCAGCAAAATTATGTAATTTCTTGACATTGATGCAATTAATAAATGGCCAAGCAGGCTGAGATTTGAACTCATGGCAGTTTGATTATAAAGTTATACCCTTGATCACTGTACCTTACAACCTCCTGAAGTGCTTGTTTTAGTCAGAACTCTGCCTTGTTATATGAGGAGGCTGAGTATATCCAACATTCACCCTGCTCACTTCTCACTCCAGCGAACCAAGGGACCAGGTAAAGGGAAGGCAGAGGGGAATCAACCTGGAATAGGAGACTAAACCAAAAACCATACAGAAGACCCACGGTCTGAGGCTCTAGGACAGTGAATTTCAACTGGTGTGCAGCAAAAATTTTTAAAGATCATTAATTAAATTACTTTCAAAAGAAGTTCAAAGCACAGTAAGTATATTCTTTTTTTTTTTTTTTTGATCAACATAATTTAAGTGTGCCATGGCTAGGTTCAAGTGTGCTGTGAGATAAGAAAGGTTGAAAACACTGCTCAAGGAGGAGAGGCAAGAAGAGCGTGAGGTTTGGAGGGACCCGAGGCAAGTGTAGAAGAGAGTTCATGCAAAGTGAGAGCAAAACAAGCAGTCAGGGTGAAAGATGGGGGAAGACAGAGGACACTGTCTGAAATGACTGTCCAGCCAGCAGTCATTGGGTGTGTGGGTTGAGGGAGGTGTGACGTGGAAGCTGAAGGGCCCAGAGTGGAAAGGACCCAAATCGTCTCATATGATTTCCCTCAACTTCCCACTGATCTGCCCCAACCTCGCTGTCTGTAGCCATCCTTCCCTCCCGCCTCAGATAAAGATATAGCATTTCATCATTTGTTCTTTTAATGAAAATTTTAAAAGTCCCTCTTCATTTGATCCTATTTTGGGCACTGGAAGTAGGAATACAAATAAACAGTCCTTGCCCTCAAGGAGCTCACAAACGGGGGTAAAGCAACAAAACCCTGTGGTTTGTGCACTTTTTATCTCTTTCCTCCCTGCTTTGACCACAGAGATTTCTGCAGGTATAGATGGGTAGGCAAGAGAAAAGGAGAAGAAAACTGTCCTTGATTGAGAGGTGGCCATGAGCCAGGTATAATCAAATATACATACTGATTTAGACCTCAGAAATCCTGAGCCAGCATTTTAATCAAGCCTTATTGGTTGTTAAGTGATGAAAACCCAACTTGAACTAATCGGGGTAAATAGGGAACAGTTCAGTTGACTAGGGAAGGGGAGTGGGATGGGCTGATCGCAGGCCTACTAGTACAGAGTCAGAACTCAGACTTGTCCAGGACTCTCTGACTACATTATCAACTTCTTCCTTTTGAGTTTACTTTCTTCATAGGATAGAGGCAGCTCCCAGGCCTTATACCTCCTGGCTTTGCCACCAGGAAGGAAATGAGTCTATTTTCATAGCTCTATTTGGAGTAAGGGCCTACTTGTGCATCAAATAAAGGTGTCCCCATGGGTAGCTATTTTGGTTATCTGTTACCACATAACCATCCCATAACTTTACATGGTTTTTTTCTTTTCTTTTTCTTTCTTTCTTTCTTTTTTTTTTTTTTTTTTTTGAGACAGAATCTCATTATATTGGCCTCCATAGTGCTGTAGTATCATAGCTCACAGCAACCTCAGACTCTTGGGCTTAAGCAATTCTCTTGCTTCAACTTCCCAAGTAGCTGGGACCACAGGCGCCCACCACAACACCTGGCTATTTTGTTGTTGTTGTTGCAGTTGTCGTTGTTTAGCTGGCCCAGGCCAGGTTTGAACAATATTTTAAGGGTTTTTTTTGTTTTTTTTTTGAGACAGAATCTCACTATGTTGTCGTTGGTAGAGTGCCATGGTGTCACAGCTCACAGCAACCACAAACTCTTGGGCTTAAGTGATTCTGCTGTCTCAGCCTCCCAAGTAGCTAAGACTACAGGCGCCTGCCACAATGCCTGGCTATTTTTTGGTTGCATTTGTCGTTGTTTAGCAGGCCCAGGCTGGGCTTGAACCCACCAGCCTTGGTATATGTGACCTGTGCCCTACTCACTGAGCTATGGGTGCTGAACCAGTGTTCTTCTTTTTTGAGACGGAGTCACCCTTGGTAGAGGGCTGTGGCATCACAGCTCACAGTAACCTCAAACTCTTGGGCTCAAGTGATCTTCTTGCCTAAGCCTCTCAAGTAGCTGGGACTATTGGTGCCCAGCACAACTACCCAGCTAGTTTTTCTATTTTAAGTAGAGATAGGGGTCTCACTCTTGCTCAGCCTGAGCTCAAGCAATCCACCCAGAGTGCTAGGATTACAAG
>CAUYQV010067402.1:0-36419 GCA_963574575.1 Galagoides demidoff
TTCTATGAATGAAGTTGTACATACATCCCCTACAATAGGAAGTAATGTAGAGGAGATAGTGATTAATAATACACGTTTCCTAATGTGGGATATTGGTGGCCAAGAATCTCTTCGTTCTTCCTGGAACACTTACTATACTAACACAGAGTTTGTAATAGTTGTTGTGGACAGTACAGACAGAGAGAGGATTTCTGTAACTAGAGAAGAACTCTATAAAATGTTAGCACATGAGGTAAGTAGTCTTTTTATATTAGATGTGGGGGGATTTAATACAAAAACCTGAAATGTTTGTATCACATTTGTTCTTTCTAGTTTCTTCATGAGAGTGCTATTTGTTTCATTTTTTTTTTTAAAGTAGTTATCTGCTGTCCATGCCTATTTTACATACTATTTTGGCATTTCCCAAATTAGAAGAAGCAGAAAGACTATGGAGTCAATTGTAGGCTTTATTTCACTTATTCTAGATAAATTTGATTGAGGAGTATTCCTAGGCAAAAGAAATTCCTACAAATGGCTTTTATTTTCATTTTGAATAGTAATTGTATAGATGATTATTATTGGAAATAAGATTTTAAAGTACCCAGATGTTAATATGTAGCAACTCTTGATTGTTATCCAGTTAGTAGACTAATGTTAATATTCAAATATAATTGCTCTGAAGTTTCTCTGATATTATTCCTTTGACTAGACAAAACCACATGACTATCCTTAGCACATTTTCTTAGTCCTTTAAAAATATTAATGGTGATGTAAGTTAAAAAATAAGCAGAATAATATAGTTAATTTAATAATGGTAATAGAAACTATAAAATTATATCTACTGTAGTGGCAGTTGATTTTTTAATGCCTTTTACTATAGGTGCTACTTTCTCAATTCATATATATGGATAGGAATATAAAAATTAATATTTTGATGTATAGAGTATGATTTTTTTTATTTCAGTGGAAGTTTTATAAAGCTTTAGAAAATTGAGATATCTTTGTAATGAAATTTTATGTTAATTTTAATATTAACTTGATTTGCTTTTGAGATATGCTTTAAAGACTTCAGATAAACTTTCAAGACTTTAGGAAACCTAGTAAAGTAATTTTGTAAGTTGGGGTTCCTGTTTGCCTAGTAGTGAGCATAGCCACCAAGATGCACCTTTCCCTCTATTTTGGACTCTAAGCTTTGTTAAATCTCCTGAGGTTTTAAAAAACAAAAACATCTTGCCATCATGCATTCATTTACCAAGTTTCTAATTTGGGACATAAACAATAAGCCAGAAAAGAAACCAAAGACAAGGGATTTTTTTTTTCTTTTCAACTTTGTATTTTGCAAAGTTGCAACATTGTTTGGTTTATTCCAAAGGGTTATTTTATGAAGACTTTGGGAAAATAAAAATATTTGTAAATGTTGTCTCTTGGCAACAGTATAGACAAAAAAGAAAAAGCAACATTTAGCAGGTAGCCTCTCCATTTAATTTTTTACTCTAATTGACCAATATGTAGCAGGATTAATATATAAAAAGGCAAGTAAAGGGGCTTAAACTATATCTTTGAATTTTAGTAGCTGGGGGCATTAATTTGGATGTATCACTTAACTTTATCTGTTGTGGGTGATGCACTAGGCCCATAAAGGTCTTGTGACTTAACTAGCTTTTCAAGAGCCAAAATTTGAATTTATTCTCATTCAGGCTCTTTACTAAAGGAAGAAAAAAGAAAAAGACTTAAATGAGGCCTAGCTGCAAAGGGAAAGGAAACGAAATTTGGGGAGATTACCAGAGAAGAAATGGATTACAGATAAAGTTGGGAGCTAAGTAAGCCCATCAGCAGGTTCAAGAGGAGCCAAGTAGGCACAGTTCTTGAGAGGGACAGATGGATCCAAGAACAAGAATGTTAAAATGTGAAAAATAAATGTAAATGTGGCATTAGTTGAATGTTCATACATACTACATTAACCAATAAAACCTTATTGTTATCACTGATAATGATTGTTTATGTTGTTATAAGATACAAAACCATAAAAACTTAAAAATTCTTAAAGCCTCATCTTTAATGAGGTGTAAAATTTTGAAGCACATTAATTTTAAAATAATTCCAAATGCCAAAGCTGAAATTTTATTCAAATGACTTAACTTCTAGGAATTATCTTTACAAATGAAGTTTTGAGAAACAAATTGAAACTACAAATGGCATACAGAAGATGTTAAGTAAATGATAATAGCAACTTGGCAATTGCTGTTTCATCTTCTTGATTAAAATGTATCTCTTGAGAACAGAAATCTGTAATATATGAGGGCTATCTGAAAGTATCCAGAAAAATGTATGTTTCTATTTTTCATACCACTTGGCTGGATACTTTGCAGACAGCACTCCTATAGTAGAAAGTATTTAAAGGGTTTGAAATGACTGTGTACAAAAGATTAGCAGTATTTACTTTGAACTCGTGTTAAGTTAAGCTTATGAACAGCCTTAATATGTCTATTTTCTATTGTTAGAATGCATAATTGGTTTTGAGGTTATATGTAAAAAGCAAAGGAAGATTTTCTTTTTTTCTTGAGACAGAGTCACTCTGTCGCTCTGGGTAGAGTGCTATGCTGTCATAGCTCACAGCAACCTCAAATTCTTGGACTCATATGATCCTCTTGCTTCTGCCTCCTGAGTGACAGGCTCCTGCCACAACGCCTGGCTATTTTTTTTTTTTTTTAAAGTAGAAATGGGCTCTTGCTCTTACTCAGGTTGGTCTGGAACTCCTCATCCTCCCAGAGTTTTAGGATTACAGGTGTGAGCCCTTGAACCTGGCCTGCAAAGGAAGATTTTCTTTGCTCTGTTCCTAAATATTTTAAAATAGGTAAAATAGCTGTTTTTTTTAGAAATCAAGAACACCAAATAAAAAAAGTTTGAGCTTTGAGATCTAGAAAGAATTATACCCAAATTTTTTGAGACCTTTCAATAAATGGCTTTTTCTTTTGCGATTTTCTGCTCAGGGCCTCTACAAATAATTCATCACCAAGAGGGAGGAATACAAGTTACTACAAATAAAAAATATAAATAATGTGTCCTAACTTATGCCAACTATTTATGAGAAGTTTGTTTGTTGAACGTTCCAGCATTCGCAAACTTGACCTATATAAAAGACTTCATCACACACAAGCAAGAAATACTGAAACCCAGGAGATCAGAAGATAGGAATTAAATCCCATGGAAAGTCCTCTACTTAGTCACTCTGCCACATATCAGCTATTGATAATGGTTCCATTTTCCATTTAGTGTAAGGGACAAAATATATATTGTACATTCTTGATAATGAGTGCATATGTACAAATTATAGTCTATTTACATTTTTTCACCTTTTATATAGACAGGTGAACTGAACCATAGGTAAAAGTAGTTGAACATGAAATTTTACAACTTCTAACATTCTAGTAGTATCCGTTTCTGGCCATACATATCTGGGTAACTCTTATCAATGTAGTAGCATTAGTAGCTACCATCCTGCAGAGGGCACTGTAACAAAAAGCCAGTCATGATTGTTACATAAAACTTTTTTTTTTTTTGCAGTTTTTTGGCCGGGGCTAGGTTTGAAGCCATCACCCTCGGCATGTGGGGCCAGTGCCCTACTCCTTGAGCCACAGGTGCTGCCCTATATAAAACATTTTACAAAACTCTTCCTTTTAACCAAATAAGAAATATACAGTATTTTTATGTATGTTAGAAAGAATCAAAGAAGTCATCAAAAGTATATCCTAATGAGTAAAATAGTATGGAGCAACATCAGTTTGTACCCATTGATGACTTTATTGTTTCAAACACATATACACATGATTGAAACCAACATATCTCACTGAAATCCCTTAGAAGAAGAAAGATGGCATTTAATATCATTGCAAAAACCCACAAGCCTGGGCAAAAACTTTAGTTTTGTCAGTATACTTAATATGTATAGACAGAATTTTATGAGAGTTTAGTTCACTAATTGAGTGCATCCTTCGTGGATTCTTGGCCTGATATCCATGAAAGGAATGTAGAGTATCTATTAACACCATACAGTTATACATAACTTAAAAAAAAATTTGGTGTATATTTTTATGGGGTAAAGATTCATAAGTTTGAATAGCTTGTCAAGGAAGTCCATGGCTTTAAAAAAGGTTTGGGAGTGGAGAGTAGTGGGGCAGAAAGAGACTAATAATTTTTGGCTTGTGTTGTGAGTAAAATTTGGAGTATGCACAGTTGCTATATTTGGAAAAGGTAAGTGTGGTGAGTGTCTTGCTCAGATTAGATACTCAATAAATGTTAGTGAAAAGAAATTCAGAAAATTTAAAGAACTTGCCTCTCAGTCTTAATGTAGTTTGAAAAGTTTAATGCCAATCCAAAATGACCTGATTGTATATTCAAATCTAGTAAATCCTCATGGACAAAGATAGAGGAGTTAGGTCTCAGTGGATAAATACAATTGGTTTAGGATAGCACTTAGCGAGAATTAAGCTCTTAGGCCTGCAGGCATATATTATAATGAATTCATTTATTCCTCTGCACCTAGAAAGTACTAATTATGTACATTGTTGGGAGACTTAACAATGTGAACCGCTCAAATCATTTTCTGTACAGCGTAATTCTCTTGTGAAACCTTGGTTGTAAAAGGCTAGTTAGGGAGGTCAGCAGGAAGGGAATATATGCAGAAGAAATGATTTGAGCAACATAGTGATGGCAATGCCCAAAACTGTTTAGAAAGCAGAAACACTAGGTTGCTAATTAAAGCAGAGTATTTTTATGGTGAATGATGTGAGCCAATCATGATTATTATATAAAACACTTTGCAGAAAATTATAGATATGGTAGAATTTTGTAAAGCTCTTGAGTGGTAGACTTGAGGTGATTCTAGGTAGCCATTTGAGTCTAGTTTGGGATAGGGATAGTGGAGGTATATACTATATTTGAAGACATGACTATTAAAAATAGCACTCAAGCCCACAAAGAATATAGTATAAGACTATGGGACATAATGTAAGTCCATATAAGTATACTCATTTATTTATACTATTTATTTATTTGAATGTGTTAATGTTACATTTACTTTCTGTCAGCCTGGAAGCTGTGAGATGCTTTCATGTTAAACTAAACAGTTGAGAAATTCTAGGTTACGAAAATTGTGAAAAAATATTCTGTTAATTAAGTTAAAAAATATATGGAAAATGTGCTGGCCTTTACAATTTTATTTGCTTTATTAGGACCTAAGGAAAGCTGGATTGCTGATTTTTGCTAATAAACAAGATGTTAAAGAATGCATGACTGTAGCAGAAATCTCCCAGTTTTTGAAGCTAACTTCTATCAAAGATCACCAGTGGCATATCCAGGCATGCTGTGCTCTTACTGGTGAAGGGTAAGAAGTCTTCCTCTTAAATGGCATATATTTAGCTTAGAAACATGTATATCTTCCTTTTTTTTTTTTTTTTTGAGACAGAGTCTCTCTTTATCGCCCTCAGTAGAGTGCTGTGGCCTCATAGCTCACAGCAACCTCCAACTCTTGGGTTTAGGTGATTCTCTTGCCTCTTGCCTCAGCCTTCCAAGTAGCTGGGACTACAGCTGCCACAATGCTTAGCTGTTTTTTGTTGCAGTTTAGCCAGGGCAGAGTTTGAACCCACCACCTTCAGTATATGGGGCTGGCGCCCTACCCAGTAAACCATAGGCGCTTCCTGAAAAACATATATATCTTCTTAAAATCAATAAATATTTAAGACTACTATGTGCAAAATATTGTAAGGGAGAGATGTATGATATAGTTCCAAATATGTAACCAAAGAGTTTTTAGTATGGTTCTGTAAATAGTAAAACATAAACACAGTATGCATAAACTTACTGAACTAATACACATAAAGCAAAGAGATGATATAGTTGCTGTAGGAACTTAGAGAAACTGAAGTGTCATTGAGAGCTGGAGAAGTTAGGGTATACATCTTACAGTGGTGATGGGCCTTAAGAACTGACACTTCTTGAGTGTGTCCTGTGTCTGTAGTACTTTCCATATAGTGTTTGATTTAATCCTTGTAACGGTCCTATAGATTGTTTTTAAGTTACGGTTTACATATAAAGAAGCTGAAATAGAAGAGGGTTTGTGTCTAAGGCTAGTTCGGGGATACTTACTGTTGCCACAAGTGTAGTTAAAAAAGGACAAAGGACTGAAGGAATTGGAGAGAGTATGGCATGACAGTCCTTGATTCAGGAATGAGAGGTATTGAGGTTGTGCCTATGGTAGAATTTTGTCCTGCGTAATGTCCAAATATGAAAGTATTTTAAGAAGGAGGTGGTAGTCAATAATTTGTCATATGCAAAGTCAAGGACCAGGAGGATGGAGATAGTGGTGCCATTGAATTTAACAGTAAATGCAGTCTGGCAGTCAGCAGAGCAGATTCTTCATTTTTAGAAGGTGAGCATGGGATAAGTGTAAAGAGGGAATGCTTGTAGAAAACAAAGATAGCAGTTGTAATCTCTTAAGTGTCTCAAGAAAAGGAAGGAGAGATGAAATAGAGGAGGTTGGAAGTAGGATAAAAACGCTAAAACACTAGAAGGAGGAGCAAACTAAATTTTTTGTGTTGTTTTTGCAGAATATGGTTGATCCGTGTATACAGTCCTGTGTTGTATGACATTGTAGTCAATGATAGACCACATACCTGATGGTGGTCCCATGGATTAAAATTAAAATACCACATTTTTGCTGTACCTTTTCTATGTTTACATATGTCTAGGTACACAAATACTTACCTTTGTGTTCCCATTGCCTGCTGTATTCAGTATAGCAGCACACTGTACAGTTTAATAGCCTGGGAGAAATAGAATATACCATGTAGCCTGAGTTTAGAGTAAGCTATATATACCATCTAGGTTTGTGTAGGTACGGTTGATGATGTTCATACAATAAGGAAATCACCAAACAGCACATTTCTCAAAATCTATCCCTGTTAAGTGATGCATGTATTTAAAAGAAGAGAAAAAGAAGAGAAAAAATGCAATTAGAGATGAAGGATTCTAAATAGAGGTCTTGGATTAGGTTTTTGAGGTGTAAGGAAAAAGCAAAATCTTGGGACATACAGATGAATTAGCTGAAGTGGGAGAAATCCTTCCATTTCAGGACCATGATGAAGGATGAACCAGTATTATATTGAGCTAATGAAGGCAAATCTTAGTAAAATAAGGCATAATTATAGACATTTAGAAGTATAATTAGAACCTTAAAAAAGCAAACCTGATAATTAGAAAGAATCACAGTTGTCCATGTATTCATGTAAGTTAAAATGTTACACATTTCTTTGTAAAATACCTCAATAAATATTGATATTTTTAAAAGGGGAAAAGTGGTATCTTTTCAAGTTTTTGTTCATGTGTACTTGTATTTGTAGCAGTTAGCAGTAGAAATGTTTGGTTTTGAGGGAAACATTCTGTTTCCCGTATGGTTTTAGTATTGGTTGACATTTTGCTTCAGTGGATTGGAGAGATCACAACTTTAGAGTCTGGTCTCATTTTGACTCCCATTTCTGCTGTTTGCTGATGTTGCCAAGCCTGGTTTCCTCTGTGACACCAGAAGGATTCTGATCTTAGTGTAGTGAAGATTAATTAACATAGTGATGTTAAATTCTTAGTACAGTTTCTAGTTTATTAACTAGATAACTACTAGCAATTTAAATAATCTACTTATTATTTTTATTATTTTGTACGATTTCTTATCAGTAGTTTAAAGGTGAGGAATTTATTCACAGGAGAAAAATGTAGACTAATCTCCCCCAAACTCCTGTTTACCATGTTTTGCTGTGTATGATGCGCACACAGATTTTTGGCCTAGTTCTACTGAATGCACCTTAAGAAAGTGGCCAGCTTTCAGCCGGGAGAGACATATCTACGAAGGACTAATGCTTCCCTGGTAAATACGCAGATTTCACCACCCTTCCATAGCTGCATGGTCTGTGAAGGCTGTGCCCTTCCTCTCTCCCGGGATCCTTTCCCCCACCCTATTGGGGGCGTGGCTAAGATGGCCATATGTGTGACTAGCAGAATGCCAGCTTCTGCGGCTGCTGGGCCTGCAGGCAGCCAGGCCAGTCCCTGGGGGCTGCACAGAGCTCCTGGCCCTCACCCCACGTGGCTGTGCCCACCTTGTCAGCCCTGCCACTGCCTCCTCCCTAATCACGGTGCTTGACAAACGCCACTCTACATCCTGGATCCTAGTTCCTCCTGGACTGGAACCCCTTGCTCTTGTCCAGGGCATGGTGGTCTCAGGAAGCTTGCTGGGCTCCTCTGAGTCCAAGCTGTACTGACAATGTGTAATGCTCATCCTTATTTTTTCCTTAAAAATTAGGGCAAGTAAAGTACATGATATATACAGCAAAATTGTCTTTTTTTTTTCTATTTGTATCCTTTTTTACATTATTTGACTCAGGCCTAACTAAAAACCTGAGGTTTTTAAAACAAATTTAATATACAATAGGTTTTTATATCTACAAAAGTTTATCATAGGTAATGGTTAATACTTCATAGTAGTTCTTCATTTTGTTGTAACATAATGTGTACAGCCATTTCTTTTGCTAAGCTTTTAGTTTCCATTACCACAATGAATGTATTTCCTGTATTTTGGATTATGTTCAGTTACCCATTGTTCATCAGTCACTTTTTTACATACAGATGTAACATGCATATATGTATACTTTGTTTTAACTACTCTACTATATATTTAGTTTAATATCTACCATTTTATTTCATTTATATTATCAGCATTTTATCATATTAAATAATTTTTTTTTTTTTTTGAGACACAGTCTCTATCGCCCTTGGTAGAGTGCCATGGCATTACAGCTCACAGCAACCTCCAACTCTTAGGCTTAAGTGATTCTTTTGCCTCAGCCTCCAGCCTCCCAAGTAGCTTGGACTACAGGTGCCTGCCACAACGCCTGCTATTTATGTTGCAGTTGCCCCTGCTGTTCTAGCTGGCCAGGGCCGGGTTTGAACCCACTACTCTCCACTGAGCCACAGGCACCACACATATAAAATAATTTTTGATAGGAAGTTTTAAATATTTCATCACATAAATGTACCATAATCTGTTTTTTCTCTATTTCGAGACATTTGAATTCTACTTTTTCCTATTAGAAATGCTTTAATGAGCAGTCTTGTATGTAAATCTATGTTTATCTCTGATTTTTTTTAGGGTACATTTCTTTTTTTGCAGTTGTTGGCCAGGGCTGGGTTTGAACCCACCACCTCCGGCATATGGGGCTGGCATCCTACTCCTTGAGCCACAGGCGCCACCCTAGGGTACATTTCTATAAGTAGAAAAAAAAAAATACAGTATATTGTTATTTCAAATATTTTCATATACAGAGGGTATAGAAAAAATGCATACACATTTTAGGAAAGGGAAAACCACATTAACATTGTAATATTCAGTGTATTCAGTGTAATACAAAAGATGAATACAAGTCACATTCGAACACTTCTTGTAATTGTAGAAGTCAAACAATGACTTGAGTATTAATTACAATGTTAATACTGATTTTTCCTTTCTTACATTTTGTTGGTACCCTCTGTATATTGTCACATATATTTCTGACGTATGTTACTTTCTGTGTGTAATAATTGTACAATTATTGAGCTCATTCTACGTGTTAGGAATGTTCTAGGCACTAGAGATATAACTGAACCAAAAAAGCACAGATGTGAAGTGTGTGAGAATATGAGTTCGCTGCACTCAAGATTATTTTTTATAATCTTTGTTTAAGTTAATGAAAAATGATACTTTTTTAAATTTGGCGTTGATAGCTTTTTAGTGTAGAATTTAATCAGTGATTTTGTTTTCTTTATAGATTGTGCCAAGGACTTGAATGGATGATGTCACGACTTAAGATTAGATGATCTCTCCTGACCTGACCTCTTCTTGTGGACTTTGCATAAACGAAGTGCTGGACTTTACCTGAAAGTTGCAAAAATTAATGGTTTAGATATATTTATAATAAACTGATTTAAACTTTTTCTATAAGAAGACAAATGAAGACCACTTATTTGAAAACAAAGATAAAATCTCATCTTCCAATTTGCTTTCCCATTAGTTCTTCCAAAGTAAGTTATTAAAGCTGTGATTGACATTTTTCCTATAATGAATCCTCTCAGGAAATTGGGTAGTTTGTGAAGTATAAAGGGAGAATAAGATGTTTTGAATTTTAAGAGCTTTATTACCAGTATAACCCTCCCTGGTTGAATGTTCCTTGCTTGTTCTATTAAGTCAAAATACAAGTCAGCACAGATACTCAGTTTCTAATATTTTAAAATGTAATGTTACTTATGAAAAGTATTTTGTATCAGGTTGTGTATGTATTGTGTATATACCTCACTTTCAAGTTAATTTGAAAATCACTTTCAAGCTGATTTACGTTCTAAAGAAAAGCAAATAATTGATTTTATGTTCTAAAGAAAAGCAAATAATACAAAAATTAATAATATCCTTAGTTATAACCATAATGAGATAAGTACTGGCATTGGTGTTAAGTGCCATTTTGTACTCTTCTTTATGTTCTCTGTATTGTATTGACCAACCCCCAAATCATTGAGCTGCTCTTTAAAAAAAAAAAAAAAGGGGCTCAGCGCCTGTGACTCAAGCGGCTAAGGCGCCAGCCACGTACACCTAAGGTGTCAGGTTCGAATCCAGCCTGGACCCGCCAAACAACAATGGCTGCAACCAAAAAATAGCTGGGCGGGCGCCTGTGGTCCCAGCTGCTTGGGAGGCAGAGGCAGGAGACTCGCTTGAGCCCAGGAGTTGGAGGTTGCTGTGAGCAGTGAAGCCATAGCACTCTACCCAGGGGGACAGCTTGAGGCTCTGTCTCAAAAAAAAAAAAGAAAAAAAAAAAAAGGAAAAGGAAAAAGCTTAAAAAAAAAAGTTTCTGCTTAGCTCTGCAAATAGGCTAGTTAATTATGTTATAGAAAGAATTATTTAAATTAGCTCAGTATGGTGGCATGTGCCTTATAGTCCCAGCTACTCAGGAAACTGAGGCAGGAGGATCACTTGAACTCAGGAGTGTGGGGTTGCAGTGAACTATCATGATGTCACTGTACTCTATCCCAGGCAACAGAGTAAGACCCTGTGTGTATGTATATAAAATAACATATATTTGGGGTTGTGGCAGGTGCCTGTTGTCCCAGCTACTTGGGAGGTTGAAGCAAGAGTATTGCTCAAGCCTAAGAGTTTGAGATTGCTATGAGCTATGATGCCATGGCACTCTACTGAGGGTGACATAGTGAGACTCTGTCTCAAAAAAAAAAAAAAAAGTAATAATAATGGCTGGGTGCAGTGGCTCAGGCCTGTAATCCTAACACTCTTGAGAGGCCGAGGTGGGCTAATACTTGAACTCAGGAGTTTGAGACCAACCTGGGCAAGAGCAAGACCCCATGTCTACAAAACAGAAAAACTGGCTGAGCTGTGGGCTGTGATGCCACAGCACTCTATGCAGGGCAACAGAGTGAGACTCTGTCTCAAAAAAAAAAAAAATTAGTTTATAGTTCAATTCTAAAAGATAATAACCATTTCTTTTCCAAAACTAACTCCTGGGAAATAAGGAAAGTATGTTCATAGATAACAATGCTATGTAAAAATATGTTAGGAACATCCTCCTCCAAAGTTAACTGACCACGAACAAAGAAGTTTCCCAACCTCCTCAGACCTTTGGTACTAATGCCCCATTGTCTATGGTCCTCAGTTATCTCTTGCAAGACACTCCATTCCCTATTCCCCTAACATAAAAAGGAGCTGAAAGTTCATACTAACTTAAATGTGGTTCTTTAGGAATCTAGTCTGCTATCTTCCTGACTTACCGGCTCTTCAAATAAAAGTCACTTTCTCTGCCCCAACACCTTTTTTTTTTTTTTTCTATTTTGAGACAGAGCCTCAAACTGTCCCCCTGGGTAGAGTGCTGTGGCAGCACAGCTCACAGCAACACCCAACTCCTGGGCTCAAGCGAGTCTCCTGCCTCGGCCTCCCAAGCTGGGACCACAGGCGCCCAGCCACAATGCCGGGCTATTTTTTGGTTGCAGCTGTCATTGTCGTTTGGTGGGCCCGGGCTGGATTTGAACCTGCCACCTTGGGTGTATGTGGCTGGCACCTTAGCCACTTGAGTCATAGGTGCTGAGCCAACACCTTGTTTCTTGACAGCTTGGACTCAATTACAATCTGGAGACTTGGGTGATGCCTGTGGCTCAAGGAGTAGGGTCCCAGCCCTAGCCAAAACTGCAAAAAAACCCCAAAACAATCTGGAGACTTGCTTGTGGTATAATCTGCTTCTAGTCACCTTCTGCTGTCCACTGAATTCACCTCCTTATGGTCCATAGGACTGAGGTTGTGGTTTTCTTGCTAGTTGCCAGCCAGGAGCTACTCTTAGTTCCTGGAGGCCACCTGCCTCTGATGTGGAAATGTGATAGTAAATCTTTCACTTACTAAATCTGTCACCTATATTTCAAAGTGTGCATCTATATTTTGTATATGTGTGTACATATATATTATACATGGTCTATTTATGCTTTCTTCTTTTCTCAGTTTCTCATCCTCTGAACCCCTAGAAACTTTGCCCTCATTAACCTCTGTTCCAGGCGTCCTCAAACTATGGCCCGGGGGCCACACGCAGCTCGCCTGGGACATTTAAGCAGCCTGCTGGGTGTTTTTGCCACAACTGCCTGTCCTGCTTAGCAGCTGACTCATCCTGGGGCCTGCAGTCCAGCCCTCCAACGGTCTGAGGGACAGTGAACTGGCCCCTTGTTTAAAAAGTTTGAAGATCCCTGCTTCCTTATGTGAGCTATTGCCCCAGGCTTTCTGAATCATTATTGGTGATTTGGAACAGAAGGAGGCAGGTATTTAGGGAATGGAAGAAAAGGGTGGTCCTGTCCTGTGCCATGTGAAATATGAAGATGCACTCATATCCAATTTTTTTTTTCTTTTTGAGACAGAGTCTCACTTTGTTGTCTTCAGTAGAGTGCAGTGGTATCACAGCTTACAGTAACCTCAAACTCTTGGGCTTAAGTGATTCTCTTGCCTCAGCCTCCTGAGTAGCTAGTACTATAGGTGCCCACCACAATGCCCGGCTATTTTAGAGATGGAGTCTCACTCTTGCTCAGGCTGGCCTTGAACCCATGAGCTCAGGCAATCTGCTCACCTTGGCCTCCCAGAGTATTAGAACTACAGGCATGAGCCACTGCACCCAGCTTCCATATCCAATTTTGAATATTTTTCTTTCTTTCTTTCTTTCTTTTTTTTTTTTGTAGAGGCAGAGTCTCACTTTATTGCCGTTGGTAGAGTGCCATGGCTTTATCACCCTCGGTAGAGTGCTGTGGTGTCACACAGCTCACAGCAACCTCCAACTCCTGGGCTCAGGTGATTTTCTTTGTCTCAGCCTCCCAAGTAGCTGGGACTACAGGCGCCCAATCACAACGCCCAGCTATTTTTTTGTTGCAGTTTGTCCAGGGCTGGGTTTGAACCTGCCACCCTCGGTATATGGGGCCAGTGCCCCACCCACTGAGCCACAGGTGCTGCCCTTGAATATTTTTCTTATAAAAGTTTTGGAATGGATTATTCTTATTTTTGACATTTGACTATGATTAACTTATTTGCGATTTGGTATGGTATGATGCTTTAGCAAGCGTATATGTAGAAATTCTTGAGAAATGTGAAAATCTATACTAATTGTTTTCAAATGTAATGTAACTTGTATTTTATTTATTTATTTATTTTTTGAGACAGTTTCATTCTATTGCCTTGGGTAGAGTGCCATGGGGTCATCATAGCTCATAGCAACCTCAAACTCTTGGGCTCAAGTGATCCTTTTGCCTCAGCCTCCTGAATAGCTTGGGACTACAGGTGCGCACCACTATGCCTGACTAGTTTTTCTGTTTTTAGTAGAGATGGGGGTCTCACTCTTGCTCAGGCTGGTCTCAAACTCCTGACCTCACCTGCCTTGACCTCCCAGAGTTCTAGTACAGGTGTGAGCTGTCATACCTGGCTGCTTTATATATTTTAAATTAAAAAATTAATGATTAAATTTACATATGAATTTAATTTAAAAATCTCTTAATTATGTACTCTTATTTCTTTTCTTTCTTTCTTTTTCTTTTTTGGTAGAGACAGAGTCTTACTTTATTGCCCTCAGTAGAGTGCTGTGGTGTCACACAGCTCACAGCAACCTCCAACTCCTGGGCCTAGGTGACTCTCCTGCCCCAGCCTCCTGAGCAGCTGGAACCACAGGCGCCTGCCACAACCCCTGGCTATTTTTTTACTGCAGTTTGGCTGGGGCCGGGTCTGCACCCGCCACCCTTAGTATATGGGGCCAGCGCCCTACCCACTGAGCCACAGGCACTACCCATATGTCGTCTTATTTTCTTGTTTAGGACCAATAGCTGCTGAAAGGATGGGGAGTCATGTTGCCGGCTGAGAAAGGTTTCTCATACAAGGATTAAAATTGTAAGAAGTAAAGAGTTTATTTTACTTCATTTTACTTTGTCTGATGGGGAGAGTGAAAGAGAAAGAAAGGAAGAGAGGGGAAAATTGCATGGCACCAAAGAAAGAAAGGAAAGTACCCACAGCTGAGGAAAAATGGCTTGAGTTTTTAAAGGGAAAAAGTGGCTTTTCATCTGTAGACTGATAACAGGAGTTGGCTGTGTAGCTATGCTTGTTCCTCATTTTTCTTTTTCCTATTGTGAGGCCAGCTTTATCAGGTCTTTGGAATGTGCTCTGGCAAATGAAGGGGTTTTGGAGAGATGCAGTCTTTCTGGAATTCAGTGTCCCTCAAGTGCTATAAAACAAAACTCTTAAAGACACAGGTGTTGAGTCTTAAAACAGGTGATCAAAGAAAGGGGCAGTTGTTTTGTGATTTTTTTTTCCCTTTTTTGTTAGTTAGGTAGTTATATTTCTCCATTAGTGCTCCTGTCCTTTCACCTCCCCCCAGCCCTGTCCAGATTTCAGATATTTTCCTGTATTCTGGAAAAGCTTGTGGGCTCTGCACAGTCTGCCCACAATGCCAAATGGATAAGTTGGTCTTGTCTGAAACTTTCTATGGATCAGCAAAAGGAAAAATAGTTGACAATAGTTCACCAACTTTCCATAATCAAATAATTAAGCAGTTTCAATAATTTATAATAGATTTTTCCTATCTCTTTTTTTTTTTTATTGATACAGATTCATTATGTCACCCTCAGTAGAATGCCATGATGTCACAACTCACAGCAATCTCAAACTCTTGGGCATAAGCAATTTGATTCTCTTGCCTTAGCCTCCCAAGTAAGCTGGGACTATCAGTGCCTGCCACAACACCTGGATTTTTTTTTTTTTTGTGGTTGTTATAGTTGTCATTGTTTAGCAGGCCCAGGCTGGGTTCCAACCCACCAACCCCAGTATATATGGCCAGTGCCCTAACCACTGAGCTATAGGCGCCAAGCTGAAATTTTTACTACCTCTTAATTGATGTTTGTTTAGAGGACTTGGAGAAGCACAGGGAAATTTTTCTTTTCTTTTCTTTTTCTTTCTTTTTTTTTTTTTTGAGACAGCAGAGCCTCAAGCTGTCTCCCTGGGTAGAGTGCCGTGGCATCACAGCTCACAGCAACCTCCAACTCCTGGGCTCAAGCGAGTCTCCAGCCTCCGCCTCCCAAGTAGCTGGGACCACAGGACCATAGCCACAGCACCTGGCTATTTTTTGGTTGCAGCCATCATTGTTGTTTTGGCAGGCTGGCCTGGATTTGAACCCACCACCTTAGCTGTATACGGCTGGCGCCTTAGCCACTTGAGCCACAGGTACCGAGCTGGAAATTTTTCTTTAGACTAAAGCAAACTCTAGGCAAATTACTTTTCATTTAGATTGTTATATTAGTTTCCTAGGGCAGCCATAACCAAATACCACAGACTGAAGCTGGGCCTGGTGGTTCACACGTATAATCCCAGGCCTTGGGAGGCCAAGGCAGGTGGATTGCCTGAGTTCACAGGTTTGAGACCAGTCTGAGCCAAAGCAAGACCCCCATCTCTAAAAAATAACCAGTGTTGTGGCAGGCACCTGTAGTCCCAGCTACTTGGGAGGCTGAGGAATCGTTTTGAGTGTAAGAGTTTGAGGTTGACTCCAGAGCACTCTACTGAAGGTGACAAAGTGAGACTCTGTCTCAAAAAAAAACAAAAAAAAAAACAAAACCACAGACTGGGTGGCTTAAACAACAGAAATTTATTTTCTCCAAGTTCTGGAGGCTAGATATACAATATCAAGATGTTAGCATCTTGAGCTGGGTGTGGTGTCTCTCACCTGTCATTCTAGAACTCTGGGAGCATGAGGCAGGTGGTTTGCTTGAGTTCAAGAGTTCAAGACCAGCCTGAGCAAAGTGAGACCCCCGTCTCTTACTAAAAATAGAAAAACTAGCTGGGCATTGTGCTGAGTGCTTATAGTATCAGCTACTCAGGAGGATAAGAGTATTGCTTGAGGCTTGGTGCCTGTAGCACAGTGGTTATAGCACCAACCACATACACTGAGGCTGGTGGGTTCGAACCTGGCCCAGGCCTGCTAAACAACAATGACAAGTGCAACAAAAAATAGCTAGGTCTTTGAAAAATAAAAATAGCTAGGTGTTGGGGTGGGCACCTGTAGTCCTAGCTACTCGGGAGGCTGAGGCAAGAGAATTGCTTAAGCCCAAGAGTTGGAGGTTGCTGTGAACTGTGACGCCCTCTATGGTACTCTACTGAGGGTGACATAATGACACTCATCTCAAAAAAAACCCCAAACTATCACAAAAGATGGCAAACACCACCACCTTGCATAAAGGCCATGGCAACCTTATAGAAAAAATACTTCCGCAAGGAGGTCTGCTCAGCAACTGCCTGTCTAACCTTGAAGTAGTGTCTCCTTTGTTATTGATCTTTGTAGCCAAGAGTAATTATTTCCTTTCTTTTTTTTTTTTTTTATTGAGATAGAGTCTCACTATGTTGCCCTTGGTAGAGTGATGTGGTGTCATTGCTCACAGCAACCTTCAACTCTTGGGCTTAAGTGATTCTCTTGCCTCAGCCTCCCAAGTATCTGGGACCTGAAGGCACCCACCACAATGCCTGGGTATTTTTTGGTTGCAAGTGTCATTGTTTGGCAGACACGGGCAGGATTTGAACCTGCCACTCTGGGTATGTGTAGTTGGTGCCCTACCCACTGAGCTACAGGCGCTGCCCCTAGAGTAATTATTTCAAACGATTGTGTCGCTTCCTCATTTTTTTTTCTTTTAGGAACATTTGTTTTTATCTCCTTGAATGCACACATTGGGCATGCGTATCTCCATTGCAATGCTCTAGTCCAAAATAAATTTCTTTTACAGTGCCTTTTTCTGTTTCTTAGTAGGGCTGACAAATAAAAGAATTACCTTTATCTTTAGGTAATGCAAAACAGCTTTTCTCTTTATCACCACGATTATCTTAAAATTTCTTTAATTTTAATTTTTAGCAAGTTAATGTATACACAGTTTTAAAAATACAATAGTACTATAAAGAAAACAACACTTCCTTCCCCTCGTCATGACCCTGCTGCTTTGAGTCATCTACTTCCAATGTGGTTTTTTATCTGGTATTCACTTTATCTAAAAAATAAGCTTATTCTTAATTGATGTGAATTCTTGAATCATTAACTTTAGATAATAGAGTTTACTTTCTAGTGTGGTCAACAAGAATGTAGCACCTTCCTCTGCCCTTCCTCCTTTCAATATGAATACAGCGTAGTCTTTCTTTTTTAAATTAATGATAAGAGACCACATTATCACAGTTAAATTAAGTAGTGTAAAATGAGTACAATTTCTTTCTTGTACTCATACCGTTTGTTTTTCCGGGAGTTAGAAAAATTGCTTTCATTCTCATTTTCTTAATTTTCTTGAATATCTAAATAAGTCTACATCTTTCAACTGCTTCTCAATGTATCTTTTCTATGTGGTAAAAGCTATCAGATTGTCATCCTGTCCATGTTTTTCTTTTCTTTTCTTTTCTTTCTTTTTTTTTTTTTGAGACAGAGTTTTACTGTGTCTCCCTCGGTAGAGTGCTGTGGTGTCACAGCTCACAGCAACCTCAAACTCTTGGGCTTAAGAGAGATTCTTGGATGGTGCCTATGGCTCAGTGGGTAGGGTGCCAGCCCCATATGCTGAGGGTGGCAGGTTCGAACCTAGGCCTGGCCAAACTGCAACAAAAAAATAGCCAGGTGTTCTGCCAGGCACCTGTAGTCCCAGCTACAGGGGAGGCTGAGGCAAGAGAATTGCCTAAGCCCAGGAGTTGGAGGTTGCTGTGAGCTATGATGCCACAGTACTCTACTGAGGACAATAAAGTGAGACTCTATAAAAAAAAAAGGGGGGGGCGATTCTCTTTCCTCAGCCTTCCAAGTAGCTGAGATGACAGGCTGCCACAATACCTGGCTATTTTTTTTGTTCGTTTCAGTTGTCATTATTTAGCTGGCCTGGACTGGGTTTGAACCCACCAGCCCTGGTGTATGTGGCCAGTGCCCTAACTGCTGAGCTATGAGTGCCAAGTCTCTTTTCTTTTTTTTGAGACAAGTGTTTCACTTGGTAGCCCTCAGTAGAGTGCCAGGGTGTCACAGCTCACAGCAATCTCAAACTCCTAGGCTCAAGTGATTTTCTCGCCTCAGCTTCCTGAGTAGTTGGAACTACAGGTGCCCACCACAATGCCTGGCTATTTTTGGACATGAGCTCTCATTCTGACTCACGCTGGTCTTGAACTTGAGAGTTCAGGCAATCCTCCTGCCTCAGCCTCCGAGAGTGCTAGGATTACAGGCATGAACTACCTTACCTGGCCTAGATTATGGTTCTGTACATGTTTTTCTGAAAAGGTTTGTCCTGGGGTCCTCAATTTTATTCCAGCTTCTTTCTAGCTCTTCTGTACATTTACCATGCTAGGACTTCCCTTTTCCATGATATGAGGAATTCTCTTAAAAATTAATCCAAGCACTCTGGGAGGCAGAGGTGGGTGGATCACTTGAGCTCAGGAGTTTGAAACTAGCCTGAGCCAGAGTGAGACCTTTTCTCTAAAAATAGCCCAGCATTGTGGAGGGCACCTGTAGTCCCAGCTACTTCGGAAGGTGAGGCAAGAGAATTGCTTGAGCCTAAGAGATTGAGGTTGCTGTGAGCTGTGAAGACACAGCACTCTATTGAGGGTGACAAAATGAAACTCTCTCTCAAAAAAAGAATTATAGGGGAGCTGGACGAGTTGGCTCACACCTGTAATCCTAGCACTCTGCGAGGCCAACACAGGTGGATAGCTTGAGCTCATGAGTTCGAGACCAGCCTGAGCAAAAGTGAGACCCTGTCTCTACTAAAAACAGAAAAAGGCTTGGCACCCATATCATAGTGGTTACAATGCCAGCCACATACACCAAAGCTGGTGGATTCAAACCAGGCCAGGGCCAGCTAAGCAACAACAACTGCAATAAAAATAGCTGGGCGTTGTGGTGGGTGCCTGTAATCCCAGCTATTGGGAAACTGAGGCAAGAGAATCACTTAAGCCCAGGAGTTTGAGGTTACTGCGAGCTGTGATGCCGTGGCTCCCTACTGAGGGTGACCTAATGAGACTCTCTTAAAAACAGACAAGAAAACTGAGGCAAGAGAATCACTTGACGCCCCCCCCCCAAAAAAAAGAATTATAGGGGAGAAATAATTGTTACTAAGAAAGGCATTGCTCCACTGTATTCGTCTTCTTTTTTTTTTTTGGTCCACTATATTCTTGCACCTGGAGTTGCTATGTGAAGTCTGATGTCATTGCAATTCCTTTTCTTTCTTTCTTTCTTTCTTTCTTTTTTTTTTTTTTTTTTGAGATAGAGCCTCAAGCTGTCCCCCTGGATTGACTGCTGTGGTATCACAGCTCAGAGCAACCTCCAACTCCTGGGGTCAAGTGAGTCTCCTGCCTCAGCCTCCCAAGTAGCTGGGACCACAGGCGCCCACCACAACGCCCGGCTATTTTTTGGTTGTAGCCATCATTGTTATTTGGCAGGCCCAGGCTGGATTCAAACCTGCCACCTTAGGTGTATGTGGCTGGTGCCTTAGCCACTTGAGCCACAGGCACCGCCTGCAATTCCTTTTCTTTGAATGTGGCAGAAGTAGATGCTATTAGCACCCTGTCTGTAGCCTTTCTATGGTCCCTATTTCCTGTATGCCAAAGACTTCTTGCTGGAAGTGCCTGTAAAGCTTGGCCAAGGGCTTTCTATAGCCTTAGGTATCTGTGTGACCTGTGTACATTGCAAGCTGCAGTGCAGGGACTTTTACTATCTTCAGGGTAGTCCTCAACAACAAGGAAAGAACTTCCTGGTTAATATATATCCCATGGGTGGGACAACTGTGAGGTGTGTTCTGTCTGGCTGCCTAAGTTCCCTTCTAGGATTTAGTCCTAGCTGCACACAGCAACTTTTCTTTTTTTCTTTACTCTTTTCATTTCTTTTTCCTCCCCTTCCCCTTCCATTCCTTTCCTGTTTTTCTTTTTCTGTCTCACCAATTCCCTCTTATTGTTTCTTTGGGATCCCCTCCCAAATGAGCTACTTGTAATCAAATTCCAGTCTCAAGATGTGCTCCTAACCTAAGGCAGGTCCTGTATTCTACTTCTCTTTTTTTTTAGTTTGATGTTCTGAAATTTCACAATGATGTGCTTTATTTGTTTATTTAAAGATAGAATCTCACTCTGTGCCCTGGGTAGAGAGCTGTGGTGTCATAGTTCACAGCTATCTCAAACTCTTGGGCTCAAGAGATTCTCTTGCCTCAGCTTCCCAAGTATCTGGGACTATAGGTGCCTACCACAATGTCCAGCTATTTTTAGAGACAGAGTCTTGCTCTTGCTCAGGCTGGTCTTGAACCCGTGAGCTCAGGCAATATAACAGCCTGGCCCTCGCAGAGTGCTAGGATTTGTGAGCCACTATTTTTGGCTTATTTATTTATTTATTTATTTATTTTGAGACAGAACCTCAAGCTGTCCCCTGGGTAGAGTGCCATGGCTTCACTGCTCACAGCAACCTCCAACTCCTGGGCTCAAGCGAGTCTTCTGCCTCAGCCTCCCAAGTAGCTGGGACCACAGGTGCCTGCCACAACGCCCGGCTATTTTTTTTTTTGGTTGCAGCCATTATTGTTGTTTGGCGGGTCCGGGCTGGATTCGAACCCTCCACCTTAGGTGTATGTGGCTGGCGCCTTAGCCGCTTGAGCCACAGGCGCCGAGCTGGCTTATTTATTTTTAATTCATAGATTGGGTCACTCAGATTGCCTATTCAATGGATCTTCATGTATAGAAGCTTCCTTAAATAATAATTGCCTTCCCATTGGGCTCTATTCTCTTTTAAGCTGTGCTATTTGTTAAATGTAGGATCTTCTGAATGTATCTTCATTTTTTTTTCTTTTATTTTTTAATATTTACCTGGAAGGAATTGGAATTATTATTATTATTATTATTTTGGAGACAGAGTCTCAAGCTGTTGCCCAGGGTAGAGTGCTGTGGAGTCATAGATCACAGCAACCTTCAACTCAGGCTCAAGCGATCCTCTTGCCTCCATTTTTCTGTTTTTAATAGAGATGGGGTCTTGCTTTTGCTCAGGCTGGTTTTGAACTCATGAACTCAAGCAATCAATCTGCCCCAGCCTCCCAGAGTGCTAGGATTATAGGTGTGAGCCACCACACCTGGCCCATTCTCTTATGTTTTCTTAAGAAAATCAAAGGATAGGATTTTGTTCATCTGTTTGTCTTTATTCCAATCAGAATAAGACATTGTCCAATTCTTTGTCATTTTGTTCTTTCTGGGAGATTTCTTTAACTTTATTTACTTCATTGGCCTTCATCTGAGCTTTCTTGTTCTTGTTTATTCATTACATGGGTATCTTTTTTCCTCTGATTATTACATTTATATCCTCCTTTTCTTGTTGTATGAATGTTATTTCTTTTCTTTTCTTTTCTTTTTTTTTTTTTTTTGGGACAGAGCCTCAAGCTGTCCCCCTGGATAGAGTGCCATGGCATCATAGCTCATAACAACCTCCAACTCCTGGGCTCAAGCAAGTCTTCTGCCTCTGCCTCCCAAGTGGCTGGGACCACAGGCGCCTGCCACAACGCCGGGCTATTTTTGGTTGCAGCCGTCATTGTTGTTTGGCAGGCCAGGGCTGGATTTGAACCTGCCACCTTAGGTGTATATGGCTGGTGCCTTAGCTGCTTGAGCCACAGGCGCTGAGCCTGAATGTTATTTCTTTCATTACTCTCAGATATAGGCTTGAAGGCTTTTTCTACACTGGATTCTTTCTTTCAATTTGCTTAGGTGTTGTCTGTCACATAGGGTGCTTTCCACAGACTGGTGACTGCTCATTCATACTCACAGATCCATGACTGGGTCAATTGGTGAGTTTTACTATGGTCAAGGGGCTTAAAGGTCTACTGTGTGGGATCAGAAGTTTTGTTTAATTACTCTGTTTTCAGTCAATACTCTACTCTGTGCTGTGTCTCATACCTCATGGTTAGAGTCTCACTGGCTCAAGGTCTCTGGAGATTATACTGCCTGTTTCCTGCAGGGTCGGGGGAAAGGAGAAGTCACACGGCTTTCCAGGTTGGTGGCAGGACTTGGTGTCAAAGAGCTCTTTATATAGACCTTCAACCAATTCTTGGTCCTTAGCCTCTCTTCTTATTCCTTTGCCCATCCAGCACTACCCACTATTTCCAATTCTGGAAGTGGCCCTGAAGTTCTCAGCTTTGGATTTTCCCTATGTACAGAGTCTGAAGAGAAATGATTGAACA
Source organism: Galagoides demidoff (assembly GCA_963574575.1). Lineage (NCBI taxonomy): Eukaryota > Metazoa > Chordata > Mammalia > Primates > Galagidae > Galagoides > Galagoides demidoff. Next base: position 22,759 of record CAUYQV010067402.1, read on the forward strand.
GAGGAAATTCTAAGTTTTTTTTTTTTTTTTTTGGTGGCATTGCAGCTCACAGCAACCTCAAACTCTAGGGCTTAAGTGATATTCTTGCCTCAGCCTCTCAAGTAGCTGGGACTACAGTCACCCACCACAATGCCCAGCTATTTTATTTATTTATTTTTGTTGTTGCAGTTGTCATTGTTTAGTAGGCCTGGGCTGGGTTTGAACCTACCAGCCTCAGTGTGTGTGGCCAGTGCCCTTCCCACTGTGCTACAGGTGCCACCAAATTCTAAGATTTTAAATGCCAAATATAAGACTGATTGCTGTATCTTATGTCCTAATTCAGACTCTCATTTATTACTTGAACCTCATTTCACAAGTTATATCCCCATTTAATCTTAATGTCCTGGCCAGAATTGATGGGGGTTTTACAGCAGCAGCAGCAACAACAATGATGTTTTGGTCAAATAAGTTTGGGACACATGAGGCCAAGCAAAGTTATATTTTTACTGCAGCACTTCCAAGAGTAAGTTAATATGCTAATGTGCATTATAATTCTCTAAGAAGATCCCTGGCCTTTTTCTTTTGAGGAATACCAGTGTCCCTTCATACACTTTTGGGAATCCTGATTGGATTATGCTAATAGCTTCCTAATAAGGTGTTCTTTGTCTTCAGCCTGTCTCTCTCTCTCTCTTTTTTTTTTTGTTGCCCTCTGTAGAGTGCTATGGCATCACAGCTCACAGCAACCTCAAGCTCTTGGGCTTAGGCAATTCTTTTGCCTCAGCCTCCTGAGTAGCTGGGACTACAGGCACCCACCACAACACCCGGCTATTTTTTGTTGCAGTTTGGCCAGGACTGGGTTTGAACCTACCACCTTCATCATATGGGGTTGATGCCCTATTCACTGGGCCACAGGTGCCATCCTCTTCAGTTTCTCTTATCCTCAACCTGTGATTTACATTGCCTTTATATCTAACTCATGAGGCTTGTCTATACATAAGGCTTCCTCTTTTTCATGTAGAGTACAAACTATGTTCAAGAACACCAAGGTGTCTGCATATTTTGAGCCTGACAGATTTTCCTATCCATTCTTCTGACATTCACCCTATGCACCCGCACGTTTCAGCCACATCAGTCATGAGTCTCACCTCAGGCTCATGGACTAACTGAAAGGTTTAACGGTTCATGACCAGCCTAGGCAACATAGAAAGATCCTATCTTGGCTGGGTGTGGTGGCTCAAGTCTGTAATCCTAGCACTTTGGGAGAGAGGCGGGTGGATTGCTTGAGCTCATGCATTTGAGACCAGCCTGAGCTTAAAAGCAAGACCCGTAGATGCCATGGCACTCTACCTAGGGCAATAGCTTGAGACTCTGTTGAAAAAAAAAAAATCCTATCTCTAAAAAAAAAAAAAAAATTAGCTATATATGGTGGCACACACCTATAGTCCCAGCTATGTGGGAGGCTTAGACAGGAGGATTGCTTGAACCTGGGATTTGGAGGTTGCAGTGAGCTGTGATCATGACCCTGCACTCCAGTCTGGGGAGTGACAAAGAGAGACCCTGTTTCAAAGAAAAATAAAACTGTATTTCCAATGTCTAGGATAGGGTTTGGTACATGGTAGCTTGTGGTAAGAAAACTTAATGGAATGACTTGTAATCTAGTTGAAGAAAGACAACTTTTTTACATGTAAAAGGTGTTTCCAAAGTAATGTTGATAAGGAAGTGGCTAGGGCATCCTCAAACTACAGCCTGCAGGCCACATGCAGCCCACCTAGGACATTTATCTGGCCACCGAGTGCTTTTGCTGCTGCTGCCTGTCCTGCTTAGCAGCCGATTCATCCTGGGGCCCGCAACAGTCTGAGGGACAGTGAACTGGCCCCCTGTTTACAAAGTTTGAGGATCCCTGGGCTAGACTATAAAGTCCTATCTCAGCCTGAGATTCTGTGATCTTATACTCAAATACAAGTGAATTTAGAGCACTCTGTGCTCTGAGGTGATGAAACACAAAGACATTAGCAGCATTGGGTATGATTAATTAGAAATATTTTCTAATCCAAATAGATGAATCTGAGCCCCCCTAATGCAGGGTTTCTCAACCTGGGCACTATTGACACTTTGGAGCCAGGTCAGCCTGGGGCCAGACCATCATTTGTGCGGGGCTGTCCCATGCTTTGCAGGATATTTAGCAGTATCCCTGACCTCACCTACCAGATCAGTGGTTCTCAACCTTCCTAATGCCGCAATGTACTTTCATTGTTAAGAAGGGGTTGTGACCCACAGGTTGAGAACCACTGTACTAGATGCTAATAGCAACTCCCAGTTTGAAGGTCAAAAAATGCCTCCAGGCTGGATGCAGTGGCTTACACCTGTAATCTCAGCACTCTGGAAGACCCAGGCAGGTGGATTACCTGAACTCACAGGTTTAAGACCAGCCTGAACTAGAGCAAGACCCTGTCTCTAAAAATAGCCAGGTGCTGTGGCGGGTGCCTATTGTCCCAGCTACTTGGGAGGGAGAGGTAAGAGAATTGCTTGAGCCCAAGAGTTTGAGGTTGTTGTGAGCTGAGGCCACAGCACTCTACCAGGGGTGACAAAGTGAGACTTTATCTCAAATAAATAAATAAATAAAAATAAATTTCCCTGGGTGTGGTGGTTCACACCTATAATCCCAGCACTTGGAAGGCAGAGGCAGGTGGATTGCCTGAGCTCACAGGTTCTAGACCAGCCTGAGCCAGAGTGAGACCCCCCCCCATCTCTAAAAAATATCTGGGCATGGTAATGGGTGCCTGTAGTCCCAGCTGCTTGAGAGGCTGAAGCAAGAGTACCACTTGAACCTAAGAGTTTGAGGTTGCTGTGAGCTAAGATGCCGCAGTACTTTACCAAGGGTAACCAAGTAAGGCTCTGTATCAAAAAAAAAAAAAAGGTGGCACCTGTGGCTCAGTGGGTAGGGTGCCAGCCCCATATACTGAGGGTGGTGGGTTCAAACCTGACCCCGGCCGAACTGCAGCAAAAAAATAGCTGGGCATTGTGACAGGTGCCTGTAGTCCCAGCTACTCAGGAGGCTGAGGCAAGAGAATCGCCTAAGCCCAGGAGTTGGAGGCTACTGTGAGCTGTGTGATGCCACAGCACTCTACCGAGGGCAATAAAGTGAGACTCTGTCTCTACCTCCAGATATTGCTAAATATTCCTGGGGGAGGGCAGAGTCACCTCTGCTGATTTATTTATTTATTTTTGAGACAGAGTCTCACTTTGTCACCCTCAGTAGAGTGCTGTAACATCACAGCTCACAGCAACTTCAAACTCTTAGGCTTAAAAGAGATTCTCTTGCCTCAGCCTCCCAAGTAGTTGGGACTACAGGCATCCACCACAATGCCCAGCTATTTTTTTGTTGTAGTTTCCATTGTTGTTTGGGGGGCCTGGACTAGATTTGAACCTGCCAGCTCCGGCGTATGTGACTGGCACCCTAGCCACTGAGCTACAGGTGCCGAGCCTATTTATTTTTTGAGACAGAGTCTCAATTTGTCACCGTTGGTAGAGTGCCATGGCTCACAGCAACCTCAAACTCTTGGGCTTAAGCAATTCTCTTGCCTCAGCCTCCCAGGTAGCTGGGACTATAGGCACCTGCCACAATGCCCAGCTATTATTTGGTTGTAGTTGTCATTATGGTTTGGCAGGCCCAGGCTGGATTTGAACTTGCCAGGCCTCGTGCATGTGGCTGGTGCTCTAGCCGCTGAACTGTAGGTGCTGAGCTACACTTTCTTGAATTTTATTGTGTTTTTACTATGAGCAAAACATGGTAGCTGCTGTTAGAATAATTAATGTTATTCTTAATAACAGTAATTTTAGGAAGCTGTGTACTTATTTTTGTGACGCTATTCTTTCTAAAACATTTTTAGAGTTCCTTATTTTTTAAATTTATTCTTTCTGCAAACATTTGTTGAGAATCTGTTTTGTGGCCAGATGCCATGGCTCATGTCTGGAAGACTGAGGTGGGTGGATTGCTTGAGCTCAGGGGTTGAAGCAAGACCCCGTCTCTACTACAAATAGAAAAAGTAGATGGTTGTTATGGTATGCACCTGTAGTCCCAGCTACCCAGGAGGCTGAGGCAAGAGGATCACCTGAGTCGAAGAGTTTGAGGTTGTTCTGAGTTATGACACCATGGCACTCTACCCAGAATGACAGAGTGAGGCTCTGTCTCAAAAAAAAAAAAAGAAAAAAAGAAAAAAAAGAATCTCTTTTGTCTCAGACCCTGCTGGGGACATAAAGATAAAAAGGTCTATGACTAGTCATCCAGGAGCTCCCTGAATGATGGGCACAAGCCCTGGTAGACAGTGACAGTTTAGGTAGCAGGTACTCTAGGGAGGAGTGTGCTTGTTCAGGAAGAGAGGAGATAGCAAAGGCAGCACAAAGGAGGAGGAAGTGCTGCTGACCCTTTAAAGATAAACTGGAAGTCATCAGAAGGAGCAGGAGTGGGGACTGAGGTGCTTCTTAGCTGGGGGAATAATATAAATAGTAATTTTATGCAGACACAGCGGAGCAAGAAAGAGCGCATTCCACAGAGACTAGTAATAGTTCCATGTGTGTGTGCGCGGGGGAGAGACCAGGCAGAAACTTGGAGAACCTTCCCTGTCCTGTTGAGATGAAGGATTGGATAAGAAGAGAGGAGATGAGGTCTGAGGTTAATACAGCTTGTTACACAATGCAGGTTGGGGAGCATCATAAGGGGAGCAAGGGGAATAGGCATGCTCCCCCCACTAATTCCTAAAGTTAGTTAAAAACTTGTAACCCTTAGAGATGTGAGAAACTATCCAGCTTATGAATTGCATGTACACACGGTGAATGAAACAGCCCATGACTGCATGCACTCTGAGGAGCATAACTGGACATTTTTCATCAAGGTAGAAAACAGCCTAGTGGCTCAGCGCCCATAGCACCCTAGTAACAGCGCCAGCCACATACACAGAGACTGGCAAGTTCAAACCCAGCCTGGGCCTGCTAGATAACCAGGACAACTGCAACAAAAAATAGCCCAGGCGTTGTGGCCAGCGCTTGTAGTCCCAGCTGAGGCAAGAGAATCATCGCTTGAGCCCAGGAGTTGAGGTTGCTGTGAGCTGTGGCCTAGTACCTCCCACCTTCCACCCAATCAAAGCACATTAGTTATGCTGCACCTTTGGCTCATCCAGGTGAGAACCAGTGGCTAAAAAAAAATATAGACTGGGAAGGAAAGAAGAAGGTGGCAAGGACAGTGGTATTGTTCAATGGTTAGAGAAATGATTATACATCTTGGTCAGTAATCTAAGGTGAAGGTAGGGGCTAAGGCAGGGTCTAGGGTAGTTCCTGTATTTCTGGATTGGTCACTAACTTGAAATTGCCTTCAGAGTCCCTGTAGGAGCCAAGAAGATAAATTTCATTCATTTGTCATCTTTTTTACTAATTCCACAGAGCACAAACCAGTTTGGTGACCTGTATGAATAATAAGCTCATTCTCTAGTTGACTTTAGGATATTTAAAAAAAGGATTTATGGCTTGGCGCCTGTGGCTCAAGCGGCTAAGGTGCCAGCCACATACACCTGACCTGGCAGGTTCAAATCCAGCCTGGACCCGCCAAACAACAATGACGGCTGCAACGAAAAATAGCCAGGCATCTGGTGGGTGCCTCTAGTCCCAGCTACTTGGGAGGCAAGGCAGGAGAATCGCTTGAGCCCAGGAGTTGGAGGTTGCTGTGAAATATGATTCCACAGCACACTACCCAAGGGGAAAGCTTGAGGCTCTGTCTCAAAAAAAAAAAAAAAAAAAGGATTTACTTTTCAAAGCTATGCTTTGCTCCTAGTAAGAATTTGTAAGAGAACATGCCCAAACTCTGTTCCATTGTTCAAAATATTTTCTTCTCTTGTGTGGTACTTGGAATATCTCTCCCTCTCTCTCTCTTTTGCAGTTTTTGGCCAGTGCTGGGTTTGAACCCACCACCTCCAGCATGTGGGACTGGCACCTTACTCCTTTGAGCCACAGGCACTGCCCTCTTTTTTTTTTTTTTTTGGAGACAAAGTTTTACTCTTTCGCCCTCAGTAGAGTGCTGTAGTGTCATAGCTCACAGCAACCTCAAACTCTTGGCTCAAGCGATCTTCATGCCTCAGCCTCCCAAGTAGCTGGGACTACAGGTGCCTGCCACCACACCCCAGCTAGGGAAAACATTTTTTAATTAGAAAATTTGTGAAAACTCATCTTTCACTGAGCCAGTGTGGTTGCTTTTCTGAAGAGGACGAGCTTTTCACATGCTCAGTGCGTCTGGCTCATGCAGTTTCTTCTGCCTGGAATGTCTCCACAAGACCCTCTTCTCCCCATTTCCGCCATCAATAATATATACCCAATCAAGACCTAGGTCAGATGTCGTCTCTCCTATCAGGGCTTTCTGATATCTAGATATCCCAGGCAGAAAAAAAATCTCTGTCTTTTCTGTACTGCTTTCCTCATACCGGTCTGAGCAAGAGTGAGACCCTGTCTCTGATAAAAACAAGCCAGGTGTTGTGGCTGTTGCTTGTAGTCTCAACTACTGGGGGGTTGAGGCAGGAGGATCCCTTGAACTCAGGAGTTTGAAGTTATTGTCAGCTTGACTGATGCCACGGCACTCTAGCTAGCCTGGGGCAAGAAAGTGAGACTGTCTCAAAAAAGAAATTATTTGTTGTAGCCATCATTCTACTTCCTATCTCCATAAATTCAATTTTTTTTCTAGCTCGTACATGAGTAAGAACATACATTATTTTTCTTTCTGTTTCCGGCTTATTTCATTTAACATAATGTCCTCTTGTTCTACTCATATTGTTGTAAACGACAAGACTTCATTCTTTTTTTTCTTTTTGGTTTTTTTAAAAGCCAGTCAAATTTACAGTGGGGGATTGTACACCAATTTTAGTGGCAATAATGTTAATAAATTCTGATTAACCACTACCATCAGAGCAGCCAGGGTTCATTCTTTTTTATGGCTAATATTCTATTTTGTATATGTACCCCATTTTCTTTATCCATTCTTCTACTGATGGACACTTAGGTTGATTTCATATCTTGGCTGTTATGAATAGTCCTCCAATAAACATGAAAGTGCGGAGATCTCTTTGACATAACAATTTCCATTCTTTTGGATATTATACCTAGCATTGGGCTTGCTAAATCATATAGTAGAATTATTTTCAATTTTAACTTAATTTAACCTATTTATTTTCAATTTTTTTTTTTTTTTTGAGACAGAGCCTCAAGCTGTCTCCCTGGGTAGAGTGCTGTGGCATCACAGCTCACAGCAACCTCCAACTCCTGGGCTCAAGTGAGTCTCCTGCCTCCACCTCCCAAGTAGCAGGGATTACAGGCGCCCGCCACAACACCCGGCTATTTTTTGGTTGCAACTATCATTGTTGTTGGTGGGCCTGGGCTGGATTCGAACCCGCCAGCTCAAGTGTATGTGGCTGGCACCTTAGCCACTTGAGCCATAGGCGCCGAGCCTATTTTCAATTTTTTGAGGAGCTTCCATAGTGTTCTTCATAGTGGTTGTACTAATTGACATTCCCACCAACAGTGTAGGAGGATTCCCCTTTCTCAACATCCTCTCTGACATCTATTATTACCTGTCTTTTTTTTTTTTCCTTGGGACAGAGTCTTAAGCTGTCACCCTGGCTACGGTGCTGTGGCATCATAGCTCACAGCAACCTCCAATTCATGGGTTCAAGCAATCCTCTTGCCTCAGTTTTTCTATTTTTAGTAGAGATGGGTATTACCTTTTTGATAAAAGCTATTTTAATTGGGGTAAGATGATATCTCATTGTGATTTTAATTTGTATTTCTCTGATAGGAAGTGATATTGAAGGCTGAGCATTGTGGCTTACACCTGTAATCCTAGCACTCTGGGAAGCTGAGGTGGGTTGATTGTTGATTGCCTGAGCTCAGGAGTTCAAGATCAGCCTGAGCAAAGATAGACACCCTGTCTCTACAAATAGAAACTAGTGGGGTGTTATGTCTGGTGCCTTGTAGTCTCAGCTACTTGGGAGGTTAAGACTAGAGGACTGATTGAACCTAAGAGTTTGAGTTTGCTGTGAGCTATGATGCTATAGCACTCAACCCCAGGGTAACTGAGTGAGACTCTGTCTAAAAAAAAAAAGAAGTGGTGTTGAACACTTTTTTCATATACTCATTGATCATGCCTATGTCTTCCTTTGAGAAGTGTCTATACAAATCTTTTGATCATTTTATTTTATTTATTTTTTTTTTGAGACAGAGTCTCACTATGTCACTCTGGGTAGAATTCTGTGGCGTCACAGCTCACAGCAACCTCCAACTCTTGGGCTTAGGCAATTCTCTTGCCTCAGCCTCCCAAGTAGCTTAGCTGGGACTATAGGCCCCCTCCACAATGCCCAGGTATTTTTTGGTTGTAGTTGTCATTGTTCTTTGGCAGGCCCCGGCTGGATTCAAATCCACCAGCTCCCGTGTATGTGGCTGATGCCCTAGCCATAGAGCTACAGTAGGGTGACCAGACCTCCCAATTTTGGCGAGACAGTCCTGCTTTTCAACAATTTGTCCTGTGTCCCGCGACGTTTTAAAAAAGTCCCAATTTTTGGAAAGAATGCACGAACAGGCTGGAGAAGAAGAAGGGAATATACGGTTTTCGGCCGCCATATGGCTATTTCGCCAGAATATGAGTTTTATATTATTTTTGTTAATTTTATAAAGTTAAACTGTCATAAATAATTGCTGAGAAGTGATTATCGAGAACTGCTTATCAAAGTTTGCATTGTTGTCAGACCCTGCCTGCCTCGTCCCCTGCTGCTCCGCCCCCCGGCCATGTTGTCCTGCCTTACAGATGTTAAAATCTGGTCACCCTAAGCTACAGGCACTAAGCCACGGCCAGCTATTTTTTGTTGCAGTTGTTGTTGTTTTAGCTGGCCTGGGCTGGATTCGAACCCATCACCTTAGGTGTATGTGGCTGGAGCCTTAGCCACTTGAGCCACAGGTGCCAAACCCTTTTGCCCATTTTAATTAGATTATTTATTTATTTATTTGTTTAGAGATGGAATCTCACTTTATTGCCCTCAGTAGAGTGCTGTGATGTCACAGCTCACAGCAACCTCTAGCTCTTGGGCTTAGGTGATTCTCTTGCCTCAGCCTCCAGAGTAGCTGGGACCACAGGCACCCACCACAATGCCCAGCTATTTTTTTGTTGTAGTTTGGCCAGGGCTGGGTTTGAACCTGCCACCCTCAGTATATGGGGCCAGCACCCTACTCACTGAGCCACAGAAGCCACTCTAGATTATTTTTTCCATTGATTTATTTGAGCTTCTACTATATTCTGGGTATTACTCTCTTGTCAGGGGTGGCACCTGTGGCTCCATGGGTAGGGCGCCAGCCCCATATACTGAGGGTGACAGGTTCAAAACCTGGACCTGGCCAAATTGCAACACAAAAATAGCCAGGCGTTGTGGTGGGCGCCTGTAGTCCCAGTTACATGGGAGGCTGAGGCAAAGAGAATCATCTAGGCCCATGGGTTAGAGGTTGCTGTGAGCTGTGTGATGCCATGGCACTCTACCTAAGGTGATAAAGTGAGACTCTATCGCTACAAAAAAAAAACTCTTGTCAGATGTGTAGTTTGCAAATATTTTCTCCCTTTCGATGGATTATCTCTTCTTTTTTTTTTTTTTATTGTTTTCTTTGCTGTGCAGAAGCTTTAGCTTGACATCCCATTTTTAATTTTTTAATTTAATTTTATTTTTTTGAGACAGAGTCTCACTGTGTCACCCTCAGTAGAGTGCTGTGCTGTCACAGCTCACAGCAACCTCAAACTCCTGGGCTTAAGTGATTCTCTTGCCTCAGCCTCCCAAGTAGCTGGGACTACAGGCATCCACCGCAATACCTGGCTACTTTTTGTTGTTGTGTTGTGAGCTGCTGTTCCCCTGCCCTACGGGCAACCTCCTGCCATCTCCCGTTCCCCCCTCCTCTTCCCTACGGGCCTTCCCAGCCTGTTTCCATGCTCTCCAGAATCCAAAGAGGCAGGGAAAGTCCCAAGTTTCACAAAACCCCCAACTTCTCAGTAGATGAACAATGGTGGGAAACTCACCAAGGCTTGATTAACTAATGTTGTATAACCATAACCATGCTTTAAGATGTATCCATTGATCAATTATTGTTATATAATCATAAGCATTGTGATATGAGATGTATCCATTCACAATCAAGCTGTAATCCTGCCCATGGCAATGTTCTTCATCTCTCCTTTGCTTTCTTAAGCTATGCAGAGAAAAAAAACTATAAAAGACAAAAAACCCTGCATTTCGGGGCCACTTGTCTCAGAACAACGGCCCCCTGAGCAGGTGTGAATAAATCACCAATTAATAGCATCTGAGTGGGTCTGAATTTATTTTTTCATAACCCCAAGGTTATTTCAGTTGTAGTTGTTGCAGTTGTCATTGTTGTTTAGCTGGCCCAGGCTGGGTTCAAACCTACCATGTGGCCAGCACTGTAACCACTGTGCTATGGGCACTAAGCCAGATCCCATTTTTTTTAGATCAATTTTTCTGAAACCGTGGATAAGTAAAAAATTCATGTTATTCAGACCCACATGAGAGAAAATCTCAAATTCAAGAAGGGTGAAGGGAGTTTTTCTTATATATTTCTTTTTTATTTTTATTTTTGGAGACAGAGTCTCACTTTTTTGTCCTTGGTAGAGTGCTATGGCATCATAGCTCACAGCAATCTCAAACTTTTAGGCTCTAGCTATTCTCTTGCCTTAGTCTCCCGAGTAACTAGGACTACAGGCACCTGCCACAATGTCTGGCTATTTTAGAGAGGAGGTTTTGCTCTGGCTCTGGCTGGTCTGGAACCTGTGAATTCAGGCAATCCATCTGCCTTGGCCTCCCAGAGTGCTAGGATTACAGACGTGTACCACTACGCCCAACCGGGTAGTTGCTCCTAAGTCTCTGGCCTGTGTAAAAAACATTGCAGTTGAGATTGAAATTTAGCAATAGGAAGATCATCATTCTAGTATCAGTGACAGAAAATAACTGATTTGCTTTAATGAGCAGCAGTGCAATTTAAGCAGTAGTTGGAGACCACATCTTCCTTAAATTTTGGATAAGCTCTTCCAGGACCTTAAGTTGGTTTAATTATGTATAGATCCAATAGCATAGTCCAAAGAGTATTTGATAAAATTTTCAGTGTTTTATGAGGGAAATTATTTTGCTTCATCAAATGACTGTGTTGTAGAATTCTGTTTCATAGGTGAACTGCCAATCAGATCAAATACCTCCCTCAAATATCCAAATCACTTGCATATGAATTTTGGACTTTAATTCAGCACCCTAGTACTGCTGGTCACCTATCAAAATGATTCATTTTTCACGGCAAGGTTTTAAGGTAAATTATGCTTTATATTTCTATTCTATTTTATTTGCATCCTCAGCGGGTATTTTAAAGTTACAAAGAATGACACAAAGGTCATTCTATGGACTACTATTATTTGCAACATAAAGGAGACTAAACCCATAATCACTAGTGTATTTGTACTAAGAGATTAGAATGAGTCAGAGGAAGCAGGAGCTGTTATGTGAAGCTTGTTTAAATATGGACTCTTGTTTACATCCATTTGCTAAAGAGACAGGCCAGTCTGAATGTGGAAGGGCACACTTTGGCCTAGCTTTTGGTTCTACCTCTCTTCAGACTGCAGGACCCCACTCTCCCATCTAGATTGTGCTCCCTGCCTTCCTCGTCTCAGAGCCTCTGTCTCCTCAGCCTCCTTAATCTCCTCAGCTCCTCGCCTTCTCAGCTCTCTTGGCCCCTCAGCGCCTGGACCTTTTAGCATCCCTGCTGTCTCAGCCTGTTTGCCTCTTTGTCTCTTTGCGTTTTCAACCTCTGACTTGTCAAGCCTCAGGGTCTTCAGCCCCCTAGTTTCATCTCCTTTCACAGAGCTCCCTTCATCAGCCTCCTCCTTGGTTGGTTTGGATATTTGGATAAAGCCTTTTCACTTATTTCTGATAGGAGGAGGGCAAAATCTTCCCACTCTCTCTTCCCACAGGTCTGTGGACTTGCATGTAAGGGGTATGTGTTTTGCAAGAGGACCAAGTTCTCATTTCCCTGACAACTTGAGGTCAGAATAGGACTGATGGTACTGACAGTGAAACCCTGGTATGGCAGTCTCTAACTTCTAGCTGCTCATCTCCTAGGAAACCACAGAGAGGCCTGGCACCGAGCCTGTTAGCCGACATCTACCAGGACATTCTCAGCTGTTCCTTGTATTAGAAATGAGGCCTCAGGGCCTAACAGGCATACTCAAACTATGGCCCGCCTAGGACATTTATCTGGCCTGCCGGGTGTTTTTGCTGCCACTGCCTGTTCTGCTTAGCAGCCAACTCATCCTGGGGCCCATAGTCTAGCCCTCCAATGGTCTGAGGGACAGTGAACTGGCCCCCTGTTTAAAAAGTTTGAGGACCCCATATAGCAGGGTCAGTAACACTTTGCTAGGTGTATTTATGAAAGAATACATTGGTGGCTGGTGCCTGTGGCTCAGTGGGTAGGGTAGCAGCCCCATATACTGAGGGTGGTGGGTTCAAACCCAGTCCCAGCCAAACTGCAACAAAAAATAGGTGGGCATTGAGGCGAGTGCCTGTAGTCCCAGCTACTTGGGAGGCTGAGGCAAGAGAATTGCCTAAGTCTAGGAGTTGGAGGTTGCTGTGAGCTGAGATGCCACAGCACTCTACTGAGGGAGATAAAGTGAGACTCTGTCTCTAAAAAAAAAAGAAAGAAAGAAAGAAAAAAATACATTGGTTAGAACAACTTAGTATAGTTTTAAACTTAATTTATTTATTTATTTATTTTTTTGCAGATTTTGGCTGGGGCCAGCTTTGAATCCACCACCTCTGGTATATGGGGCTGGCGCCCTATTCCTTGAGCCACAGGCACTGCCCAGTTTTAAACTTAATTATACCATCCTTCCATAGGACATATGGATGCATTTCTTTTTAGGCCATGTACTTTCTGAGGGCAAACGTCTGTGATACTGGTCTTTCCATAATTGTACCTTCCATACCATCATATTGTGGGCACACAGTAGTGGCAGTAAGGGAGTTGGTAAAACAACTGGGTCATTTTATTTATTTATTTACTGAGACAGCATCTCACTATGTCGCCCTTGGTAGAGTGTGGTAGCATCACAGCTCACAGCAACCTCCAACTCTTGGGCTCAAGCACTTCTCTTGCCTCAGCCTCCCAAGTAGCCAGGGACTATAGGTGGCTGCCACAACGTCCGGCTAATGAGATCTCACTTTGGCTCAGGCTGGTCTTGAACCTGTGAGCTCAGGCAATTCACCTGCCTTGATCCCAAGTGCTAGGATTACAGGCGTGAGCCACTGTGCCTGGCCAAGGTAGCAGATCTTTTTTTTTTTGAGATGGAGCCTCAAGCTATCCCCCTGGGTAGAGTGCCATGGCATCACAGCTCATAGCAACCTCCAACTCCTGGGCTCAAGCGAGTCTCCTGCCTCCGCTTCCCAAGTAGCCGGGACCACAGGCACCCGCCACAACACCTGGCCATTTTTTTGTTGCAGCCATCATTGTTGTTTGGTGGGCCCAGGCTGGGGACTCAAAACTGCCACCCTAGGTGTACGTGTTTGGCGCCTTAGCCGATTGAGCCACAGGTGCCGAGCCAAGATTCCACTTTTGAG
>CAUYQV010067403.1:0-12026 GCA_963574575.1 Galagoides demidoff
GGCTGCAACCAAAAAATGGCCAGGCGTTGTGGCGGGCACCTGTGGTCCCAGCTACTTGGGAGGTGGAGGCAGGAGACTTGCTTGAGCCCAGGAGTTGGAGGTTGCTATGAGCTGTGATGCCATGGCACTCTACCCAGGGGGTAGCTTGAGGCTCTGTCTCAAAAAAAAAAAAAAAAAAAAGAAATAGATGGGCCAGATGCAGTGGCTCACATCTGTAATTTTAGCACTTTGAGAGGCCAAGGCAGGTAGATTACTTGAGCTCTGGAGTTTGAGACCAGTCAAGAGTGAGACCTCCTCTCTACTGAATATAGAAAAACTAGCCCAGTGTTTTGGCGGGTGCCTGTAGTCCAGCAATTTGGGAGGATAAGGCAAGAGAATCACTTGAGTCCAAGAGTTTGAGGTTGCTGTGAGCTATAACGCCACAGCACTCTATCCTGAATGACAAAGTGAGACTCTGTCTTAAAAAAACAAACAAAAAAAAAAACAGAAATAGATGATTACAAATTCCACTGTAGGCTCTAATCTATTCCAAAACCCTTTCCTTCCCACACTCCTTCCAGAGATAGTTACTATCCTTAAATCTGAGATTATCAGCACTGACTGCTAGAAGCCAAAGCCAAAGTGGGGCTCCCTAACTCATAGAAGAGGCTAAAAAAACATAGAACAAAACGTTTTGCTTCTCTGAGCAGCCATGGGGTTGAGAATCACAGCAAACTATAGGCCCAGGGTGGAGGACATTGGAGCTACAGACCTCTGAGAACCCAACCACTTTGGCTCTGCACCTTGACCTGTGAGATCCCTAATGTCAGTGTGAGGGATAGGCCCCTGATGCCATTATAAGCCTAGGACTCTAGGGGCAGTAAGATAATACTGCTGGATAAAAAGGGGTAGGCTCAGGCTCTGAGGATAGAAAGGGAAAGATGCCAAAGATAGATTCTGTGAGGCTGAGGCCCAGCCCTTCAGTGTCTGTTGTCTGTGCCTAAGGCCTAGAGGAGCTGGCCAAGCCCCATCTGTGGGTTCTCTCTCATTTGTACTTAAGATTGTCCTTTGAAGAGGAGCTATCATCTGTTTCTTGCATGTCCCTCTAGGACAGAGCCAGCCCAGCACCCCTCCTGCCTTCCAAAGCCCCAGGGCCCTGTCTGCATGGTTTCTCCAGCTGGGGCTGGCCCATCACAGCAAGGACAAAAGCCTGGGTCCCAGCTGAGCTCAAACCTGCTGATTATCCCAGATTAGGGAGCCTGTGACCATCTGGACACAGTTGATAATGGCTGCAAGGGGAGGGGAGTGGGGTAAAGGCCTAGCCCCACCAGTAACACTCAGGACAAAGCAAAGAAGGCACTGCACTACTTGCCCACCCAGGTGAAAGGTAGGGGCAAATCCAGGGCAATCTCTGCCTGAGGACATGGGCAGGTCACCTGGACTGGACATGTACTGCACACCAGGCAGTGTCCCACTTCTCCCATGCTGACTTTTCATGC
This sequence comes from Galagoides demidoff, assembly GCA_963574575.1. Taxonomy (NCBI): domain Eukaryota; kingdom Metazoa; phylum Chordata; class Mammalia; order Primates; family Galagidae; genus Galagoides; species Galagoides demidoff. Next base: position 1,479 of record CAUYQV010067403.1, read on the forward strand.
CTCCAGTGCTCTTTTGTGCATGGACCAATACCTCTTCTGCTTTGTCTACCTGGGCACACCTGACATCTTGACCCCCAGATTGCCCACCCTCCCCTTGTGCCCCTTATCTGCTGCCCCTGGCATATGGCAAGTCTTTCTGTGTGACACACTCATAGGATAATGTCCTTTAAGGCAGAAAAGGTGTTAGCTTCACCTCTGTGTCCCCAAGTGCCTGGAGCAACACCTCCCATTGACTACACTGAACCAAAGTTTCCTGGATCTCTCATAATACCTGTGAAGGAGGGACTACTGCCACACATCTGTCCCCTCCCAAATGAAGAAACAAGAGACTCAGAGTTGTGAGATGAGCTGACTAAAGTCATCAGGCTGGTGAGTGGTGGCAGAGCCAGGATTCAAACCTGGGTCCAGCGATGTCCAAAGCCAGCTCTCTCCATACTGCCTCACCCAGGCTCTATGAATCTGATCAAGTGGTGTTGAGTGTTAACACAGGGGTTGTATACAAGGAGGAGATACCTATCATCATTTCCAACATGGGAAACCTTAGCCCTATGGAATATCATCCCTGCCCTTAGAGGCCTCCAAATATATGATGGGAGACATTGTTCATATCCCTGATGAGTGAGGCTCACAGAACACAAGCAAAGGTGATACCCCATGTGTTCTAGTCTAGGACTATTGGTTAGCCTGAGAGACCATATATGAAGGTTCTCCCTGGCTCCTGGTTCACTGCTCTTTGGACCCCCATTCCAAATGAATGGGAGACTGCTACCATTCAGCAGTAACCAGACCACAAGTCACTAGCACTGAGCCCTTAGGCTTGCTATCCCCTCCCCAGCTGAGAACACAGAGTTAACTCACAGCATACCATCAGAAGCCACTGGATCCAAATTTAGTTTTTGCATTTCTTTTTAGAGTAGTTCTAACTATGTTTAAGGATATTTTATGACTCTTCCTCCCTTTTTATGGTATTCCAAAGAATAAAGAGAAAAAATGTTTTGGTTTTTTTTTTTTGAGACAGAGTCTCACTATGTTGCCCTCGGTAAGAGTGCTGTGGCATCACAGCTCACAGCAACCTCAAACTCTTGAGTTTAAGTGATTCTCTTGCTCAGCCTCCCAAGTAGCTGGGACTTACAAGCGCCAGCCACAACACCCGGCTATTTTTTGGTTGTAGTTGTCATTGTCGTTTGGCAGGCCCGGGCTGGGTTTGAACCTGCCAGCTCCAGTGTATGTGGCTGGTACCTTAGCCACTGAGCTATAGGTGCTGAGCCAATGTACTTATTTTTAAAAAAAGAAAATGAAACTCATTCTGTCTTGAAATTACCATATGGATTTATTAGATTCGTTTATAAAACTAAAACACATTTTGGTATCTTGATGAGCTACATTTTTCCTATGTCTTGCAACACTTTGCTATTTCTTCTTCCTAAAAATTATCTCATCACTCATCAATTATTCCCTAACTATAAAAAAATATATATAAATAAATATATATAATAAATATATAAATAAAAATAAATAAATTAGTTCTATAATAAATAGAACTAAGACAGAAAGAAAATGAAAAATGATATTACCTAGAAAGAAGATGCAGTAGTGAAATAAACCATCACTACTATATCATCCTTCAGTTTCCTAATTGCATTTCCCAAAATACTGTGTCATCTTTCAGACATCTGGAGACATTTGAGAATTCAGGACTTTTCATTTTCCAACATAATGACAAGAAACTGACAGAGGAGAGCATTTCATACTATTAGACAAATCAAAAAAGGAATGCAGAGACATAGTAGCACTCTAGTTTCTAAGGATGATGGTGAAATGAGTCATATAAGCAAAATCCTTTCCTGAATTTTCTCAAACCAAAAAAGTGGTGAGTAAAAAATATATTTCTAGGCTCGGCGCCTGTGGCTCAATCGGCTAAGGCGCCAGCCACGTACACCTAAGGTGGCGGGTTCGAATCCCCAGCCCGGGCCCGCCAAACAACAATGATGGTTGCAACCAAAAAATGGCTGGGCGTTGTGGTGGGCGCCTGTGGTCCCAGCTGCTTGGGAGGCGGAGGCAGGAGACTCGCTTGAGCCCAGGAGTTGGAGGTTGCTATGAGCTGTAATGCCATGGCGCTCTACCCAGGGGGATAGCTTGAGGCTCCGTCTCAAAAAAAAAAAAAAAAAAAAAAATATATATGTATTTCTAAAGACAAAAAATAAATATGGCATTTTCATCCAGGTATATCATTCAACAGGAAGGCTTTTATCATACAATATTTGTGACAAAAGCCTGGCCATCTTGGTTTGCTAAAAAGTGATATAATATTCTTTCATCTTTATGGTTCCTATACACCAAGAGTTACTTGGTAGTTTTCAAATGGAGACATGCTAAATGCAGTTGTGTACAAAAGTGATTTAAGAGAAATAGATGCTATAGAAATTTTAAAAATTTGCTGGATTGGTCATTACAACTTTTAATAAATCTTTTTTTTTTTTTTTTTTAAGAGACAAAGTCTCATTTTGTCACCCTCAGTAGAGTGCCGTGACGTCACAGTTCACAGCAACCTCCAGCTCTTGGGCTTAGGTGATTCTCCTGCCTCAGCTTCCTGAGTAGCTGAGACCACAGGTGCCCGTCACTAAGCCTACCTATTTTTTTGTTGTTGTTGCAGTTTGGCTGGGGCTGGGTTCGAACCCACTACCTGTGGTATATGGGGCTAGCACCCTACTCACTGAGCCACAGGTGCCACCCAACTTTTAATAAATCTAAAATGAAAATGTTTGTAATGAATGGACCAAAAAAAATGGCTCTCTTAACAAAATTATGAACCATTAATTTTTTTTTTTTTTTGACAGAGTCTCACTCTCATGCCCTGGGGTAGAGTGCCATGGCATCATAGCTCATAGCAACCTCAAACTCATTGGCTCAAGCAATCCTCCTGCCTCAGCCACCTGAGTAGCTAGGCACCCACCACAATACTGGGAGGTTTTTCTATTTTTAGTAGAGATGGGGTCTTGCATTTGCTCAGGCTCTAACTCCTTGACCTCAGGTGAACCACCTGCCTCAGCCTCCCAGAGTGCTGGGATTACAGGTGTGAGCCACAGTGCCCAGCCTCATTAAAATTTTTTTCAGTATTGCATGTTGTAAGACAAGTGCAAAAACAAGGCAAAACAACAGAACAAGGATGAGCTAGAGCCTATTTGAGGTGTATGTGAAATCTGGAATCGGTAGTTAGAAAACAAATATACTCCACATTTCGCAAATGGCAGTTGATAAGGAAGCACATTTCTAAGCTTCTCCTGGTTTTCCACAAGGGAGAGTATTCATTTTGGATATATACTTTCAAGACAAGCAAAGTATGGAAGTATGCTATGTTTTAATTCATATATACATACACATACACAAATATTTTAATATATATAACCACTTACTAAGATAATTCACATACCATAAAATTCACCTATTTGCAAGATAAAGTTCAAGTTTTTAGTATATTCAAAGTGATGCTAATACTTGTATATTTTTGAATAATGAAACTTATTTGAATACTTATTAAAATATATAATAAAATTGTTTTTTACTATCCCTTTATTAGTTTTGCCATTTGTAAAATGACATAAAACATAAAAAGGAATGCCTACTGGACCTCAACAGTAAATAGTGATGACTATTTTTCTTATGTTGAAGGTAAGATCAGAAAGCAAAAAATCCATCTCTTTTGGATGGATTTCTCTTGCCAAGAAAGCAGTTCTTATGTCCTATTGCTGTGCCTACAGTCTCCCTTTCCCTTCAAAAAGCAAAAGCATCCTTATTTAAAGGCCTGGGGAGCTCTACATTCTCTCTTGGCAACTGAAGATTCAAAGGGTTCTGCTCTTTAGGCTTACCACACAAAGGACTGCAGTCATAGGTTGATCATTGGGCAGTTGATGGCCTGCCAGTGAGGGCAGGGTGGAGCCAGAACGGGAGTGTGCCCTTGTCCATGGACAAAGGCCCACATGCACCTGGCCAGGCTGAGCTGTTTCTAAAACATACAACTGAGCAGCAGAGGCATGGTTAAATTTCAGAGCTACTGGGGCTCAGATTCTTACTTGTAAAACTGAAAGTCCCCAATCTAGGGTCTCATGTTCTCAAATAGAAACAGAGGATTTGAGATATGGTTTTTCTTAGGCTTTGAGAAATACTTAGAATAAGAGTCACGCGTAAGATACATTACATGAGTTAATTTAACTCATGTCAAATGGGTGAGTAATACAATCTGTCCATTATGGGGAGGTTTATAGCAGGCTCAGGGCATATAACAATTATCTTCTTTCTCACCATGGTCATGCTGTTTATATATAATAAATGTAACTTTGATTAATAACAAAGAAGGGCCTGAGCTGGTGGGTTCAAATCCAGCCTGGGCCTGCCAAACAAGAATGACAGCTACAACCAAAAAATAGCCAGGCATTGTGGCAGGTGCCTGTAATCCTAGCTACTTTGTTCTGGTTTTTATGAGACAGAGCCTCAAGCTGTCCCCCTGGGTAGAGTGCTGTGGCCTCACAGCTCACAGCAACCTCCAACTCCTGGGCTCAAGCGAGTCTCCTGCCTCTGCCTCCCGAGTAGCTGGGACCACAAGCGCCCGCCACAATGCCTGGCTATTTTTTGGTTGCAGCTGTCGTTGTTTGACAGGCCCAGGTTGGATTCAAACCCGCCACCTTAGGTGTATGTATGTGGCTGGCACCTTAGCCACTTGAGCCACAGGCACCAAGCCTAGTCCTAGCTACTTTGGAGGTGGAGGCAGGAGAATCGCTTGAACCCAGGAGTTGGAGGTTGCTGTGAGCTGTGATGCCACAGCACTTTACCCAGGGCGACAATTTGAGGCTCTGTCTCAAAAAAATAATTATAGTAATAATAACAAAGAAGGAATGCTTTGGTGGATATATTACCAAAATCTGATGTCTCTGAGAAAGAAAATGTAAGAAAAACTATCTTTGGGCTAGGCACAGTGGCTCACACCTATAAACCTAGTACTCTGGAAGGCCAAGACAGAAGGATCGCTTGAGCTCAGGAGTTTAAGAACAAGCCTGAGCAAGACCCCTCAGCAAGTTTAAGATGAGTAAGAGCAAGACCCTGTCTCTACTGAAAATAGAAAAATTAGCTGGGTGTTGTGTTTGTGGCAAGAGTCAGGTTGCTATCTAGCCTGGGCAACAGTGAGATTCTGTCTCAAAAAAAAAAAAAAAATCTTGAGGTTAAAAATACTCACTTTCCATAATACCTAAATCCTGCTCTGATGTTGGCAGGCCCTACTTTAAAATACAACAGCTGCATTTATACATAGCAAGGCTGGTGCCCAGAAATAAACAGTAGGTAGAAAATAGAAAAAGGCACAGTAAAAGGCCAAATCCACCAGTTGTAAATATTGATGGATATTGATACCTGCCCAGTTATACCCATATCCCAGAAGCAGCAGGGTCAGGGTCCTTGTAGTTAGGATCAGGAGTATCCATTATCATGAATTTAGCTATTAACAACATCCAAGAGGATATGCTTAAGTAGTAACGTGACAGCTAACAGTCACTGAGCACTTGCTATGCATCAGGTAGTGTGCTAAGCACTCTGTAGGCAGATAACCAGAGGCACAGAGGTAACCTATGTGCCTGTGCTCATACTGCTAAGTTGTAGATCTGGTGCTGAATCCAGACTGTCGGGGTTGAAGAGCTGAGCTCTTTAACTGTTATGCTGTAATGTCTCCAAATACAGATAATACACTATAATATACTACATGATACGCCAGTAGTCCCAGCTACTAGGAAGGCTGAGGCAAGATAATCACTTGAGCCCAAGAGTTTGAGGTTGCTGTGAGTTTTGACATCAAGATACTCTACCAAGGGCAACTATGTGAAACTTTGTCTCAAAAAAAAAAAAAAATACAAGAATGCGGCGCCTGTGGCTCAGTGAGTAGGGCATCAGCCCCATATACCAAGGGTGGAGGGTTCAAACCCAGCCCCAGCCAAACTGCGACAAAAAACAGCTGGGCCTGTAGTCCCAGCTATTTGGGAGGCTGAGGCAAGAGAATTGGCTAAGCCCAAGAGCTGGAGGTTGTTATGAGCTATGACAGCATAGCACTCTACTGAGGGTGGTAAAGAGAGACTGTTTCTAAAAAAAAAGAATACAAGAAACACAGCAGGGAGCACCTCTAAGGAGGGGAACTAAGGATGCAGCTCAGCAGCAGGAGGGGTCTTCACTTTCCTTGTTTTTCTGTATTTAATATTGACCATATACATGAATAAACTATTTTAAAATATATTTAAAATGAACAAAAAATTAGTATATTTTATTGGTTATTAGATCTTTTTTATATCTGAAGCCCTGACATAAGAAAATGATGACTCTGAAGATTTACCCTGATCCCCGGCATTCACTCTGAGCCACTTCCTCTCTTGCAAAGGAAAATGGGAGGGCTGGGAGTGTGTTGGTAGGTGGCAAAGTCCTCAAGGACAGTATGTATCCCTATCTGCACATCCAACCCCTCTTCTTCTTCCCTTTCAAACCATTAGAACTAGGAAGGAATAGAGAGGTAGTATATCCCTGGCTTGGATAACATTCAGGAGAACTACAAGTAAGCAAATTGCTCCTCTCAAGGCCCAATTGGGCAAGTAGGAAATAAGGGGGAGTTACAGCCAGGCAAGGTTGCAGGGCCCATGAGAAGAGCCAACCAGCCCCATAATAGGAAACTGAACATTTGAACACTTCATGTATCAGTACCTGGGTCATCATTCAATTCTCACCATGCACCTTTTAAGTAGTAGTATCCCATGAACAGCTGATGAAACTAAGATCCAGATACGTAAAGGTTCAGTGGACATTCTAACTCAGACATGGAGTTAGAATCTAAACCTAGGCAACAGAACTCCCAAATCTCTCCTAATCAACCACTCTGCCAGACTTGTTCCATAGCATAGTGCCTCAGCTTGGCAATCCCATTCAGCGCAATTAACTCTGAAGCCTTTTGACCTAAATTCAGCTGGCAGGTAGCCAGCCAGTGGTTTTTCACATTGAAAGCTAAGGAAAAAAAGCTGACCAAAAACCACCAAGGGACCTACCACTACAAGCTAGTGAGGGGCAATGGGCTCAAATGGAACAGACTGCTTATTAATACATTAACACTAGGCTGTGACTCAGCTTCAAGTGCAGAACTCCATGGGAATACAGGAGACAGATGAAGAGTTTAACACAATACCATCTAATAATTCTGTTCCCTGTAGTGGCCAGGGTATTAACCGGTACAGCCAGCTTCTCCTAATACTTAATCATTTATTCAGTCAGCTGACCCCTTATTTTGGGCCAAGGACCAGAGATGCATAAGCCCTTGGTGTTCAGACTAATAACAGACATAATGCAACACAGTCGGCTGTGTTCTTCTAGAGGTTAGCCTAAGGGATGGTAGATGCACTGAGTATATTCATCTATATTCGCTGCTATAACAAAATACCAGACTGGGTTACCTAAACAGAAATTTATTCTCAGCTCTGGAAGTTCTAAGCACAAGATCAAAAGGTGCCAAAAGGATTGGTTTCTGGTGGGTGACCTCCCTTCCTGACTTACATAGACAGTCATCTTCTTGCTGGATCTTTACATGGTCTTTTCTGCGCAAGGAGAGAAATCTCTGGTGTCTCTTCCTCTTCTTATAGGACAATCCTAAACTGTAACAGGGCCTTACTCTTACAAATTCATTTAGCCTTAATCACCTTCTTAAAGGCCCCATCTCTAAAATTAGTCAGATTAGGTTAGGGCTGCAACATAAAACTTTGGGGCTAGGACTGCAAAATAATACAACTTATTGGATCTAAGTATGGAGAATCCTCCAAGAATTCAAATTAGACCTTCCATTTGATCCTGCAATCCCTAGCATCTACCTAGAAAAAAAATCCTTTTGTCATAAGGGTATTTGCACTAGACTATTTATCACAGCTCAATTTACAACTGCCAAAATGTGGGAATAACCTAAATGTCCACCAACCAAGAAATGCAGTAACAAACCGGTATATGTGTACCATGGAATACAATTCAGCCATTACAAAAGATGGGAGACTACGTCTTTTGCATTAACCTGGATGTAGTTGGAACATTCTTTTTACTAAAGTTATCACAAGACTGGGGAAAAATCCAATGTACTCAATTCTAACATGAAGCCAGTAGACAATCTCATACATACCCACATAAGAGAAAAGCTTACATCAATTCAAGGTGGGGGTGGATGAACAAGGGAGCAGGGAGAGGGGAGAAGGGTGGGAGACGAGGGTGATCTCACTTAATGGACACAATGTTAGGTTATATGGTACACTTCTGGGGGTGGGACACAATTTTAAAAGGGACTTTTACCTAACAAATGAAAACACTGTAATTCTTTGTAGCCTCAATTAACCTGAAATTATAAAATAAAATAAACAAAAAAATATGAAATAAGGAAAAAACCAAACTTTGAACAGAGTCTATAGCTCAGTGGGTAGAGTACCAGACCCTTTTACTGAGGGCAGTGGGTTCAAACCCAGCCCTGGCCAAACTGGAACTCGAAGATAGCTGGGCATTATGACAGACACCTGTAGTCCCAGCTTCTCAGGAGGCTGAGACAAGAGAATCACCTAAACCCAGGAGTTAGAGGTTGCTCTGAGCTCTGATGCTATAGCACTCTACTGATACCAATGGGGTATAGGGTGAGACTCTCTTAAAAAAAAAAAAAAAAAAAACCCCACCAAACTTTAGGGAATATAATTCAGTCTGCACCAGAGTGAGAGACAACTCAGGGAAGGTTTTGCGAAAGCAAACTTCAAGTAAGTGCTACTGGGGCCAGACACAAGGGTATAAGCAGCGTCAACAGGTATTAGCGCTAGGAGCTGCAAGTCCTTGTTTAGCCTTTCCTTTATGGTTCTGTGGGCCAGGCTCCTGGCTCACACAGTAATCCTAGCGCTTTGGGATAACCAAATGAAGATTGCCTGCCTGATGCCATAAATTTAGCCTGAGAAAGAGCCAGAATAATTATATAAAATAAAAAGCCTAAATCTCTGGCTGTGCCCAGCACCACACATGAGGCTAAGTATCTATGCCTGCAGGGCACTGACAAGGTCAGATTGCTTCACTAAGACTCAGGAGGTCCTGGATGAATTATCTAAGAACTCTCTAATAGCAGCTGTGGTCTATGTTAGGGAGCGACTGTTCCAGTGACCCAGGCCTAGCTCTAAGAACAAAGCTCTTTGTTCAAGTAATGAGCACTTTAAATTCTCCCTTGCCACTTAAGATATACTAAGTTTTAAAAATGTACAAAATTATACTGTTTAGGAGCCAATTAGTATAAAAATCAAGATTATGTTTTGGTGGGGGCTGTGGTAGAGTGGGACATATAGAGGGACTTCTGGGGTTGCTTACATTTCTTGATGGAAGGCAGCTACTTGTAGTGTTCACTTGAGCTCTACATTTGTTTGTCTTGTGTAATTTTCTGAAAAGGATTTATAGGCTCTGTGCGCAGTGGTTACAGCACTGGCAGCATGAAAACTGAGGTTGGTGGGTTTGAACCCAGCCTGGGCCAGCTAAACAATGACAACTGCAACAGAAAAATGGCTGGGTAGTCCCAGCTACTTGCGAAGCTAAGGCTGAGGAAAGAGAATCAATCACTTAAGCCCAGGAATTTGAGGTTGCTGTGAGCTGTTGACACCATGACACTCCACCAAGGGTTACATAGTGAGACTGTCTCCAAAAAAAAAGAAAAAAGATTTATAAGACCACCCCTGCCCCCACTGTTGGCTACAAGAAAGTTTAGGAGTTTGGGGTTTTTTAAATGGTTACCCAGGGATGCTCACTTTGATGATGACTCATCAAGCTATGTATTAGTAATATGCATACATCCTAGTCCACCAAGATCATTTCTCCCTCCCCATGGCACTACTCTTAATGCACATTTCCTTTGTTATAGCACCACCTGGTGGGAACTTAATAGCACTTTCCCTCACAGAATAAATGTGCAATATTTGCAACTTTAAGTGGACCAAAGGCTCTTTCAAAAAGGGGAGGGCAGATGCATCAGCAAGACAAGTTCCAGAGATCTGCTACACAACAATGCTAATATATAGTAGCCTTACTAGTTCTGAGAACCCCACCCTGACGCCTGCTTCAGATATCAAAATCCCCAGATGCTCTAGTCCTATTTTATATATACGGTGTACTTGCACAAAGCTTAGGCAACATGACACTTTAAATCTCCACTAGATTACTTTTAATATAAATGCTATATAGTTATTACAACTATATTGTTTAGGGAATACAAAAGAAAAGTCTACATGTTTAGTACAGATGCAACCTTCTTAATACCTCCAAGTCTAAAGTTGGTTGAAACCAGATTTGGAACCCTCAGATATGCAGGGCTCTTGGTATTTGTCCCTATAAAAGTGTCACTTAAAAATAGTTGAGATGATAATTTTATTTTGTGTTTATAATTACAATAGCTAAAAAGAGAACAGAGGCAGATGCTTTTGTCAGTGTGCTCCCAACGTAATTCATTAATTCAATATTAAGCCCTTACTATGTGCAACA
>CAUYQV010067405.1:0-10970 GCA_963574575.1 Galagoides demidoff
CACCTGTGGTCCCAGCTACTTGGGAGGCGGAGGCAGGAGACTCGCTTGAGCCCAGGAGTTGGAGGTTGCTGTGAGCTGTGATGCCATGGCACTCTACCCAGGGGGATAGCTTGAGGCTCCGTCTCAAAAAAAAAAAAAGAATGTTTCCATTTGTTAGGTAGAGTCCCTCTTGTAGTTGTGTCCCGCACCCAAGAGGTGTGCCATATACCCTAACACTGTGGCCATTAAGTGGGAGCTCACTAGTCCCCCTCCCTCCTACCCTCTCCTTCCTCCTTTGTTCCTCCTCCTCCCAACTTGAATTGACTTGAGTTTTTTTTTTTTGAGACAGAGCCTCAAGCTGTCCCTCTGGGTAGAGTGCCACGGCATCACAACTCACAGCAACCTCCAACTCCTGGGCTCAAGCGACTGTCCTGCCTCTGCCTCCCAAGTAGCTGGGACCACAAGTGCCCACCACAACACCTGGTTATTTTTTTTTTTTGGTTGCAGCCATCATTGTCACTGGACAATGCCACCTTAGGTGTATGTAGCTGGCGCCTTAGCCACTTGAGCCACAGGCACTGAGCCAATTGACTTGAGTTTTTCTCTTATGTTGATATGTATTAGATCATCTACTGGCTTCATATTAGTATTGAGTACATTGGATTCTTACTTTTCCATTCTTGTGATACTTTACTAAGAAGAATGTGCTTCAAATTTATTCAGGTTAATACAAAAGATATAAAGTCTCTGTCTTTTTTTATGGTGGAATATTATTCCATGGTATACATATACCACAGTTTGTTAATCCATTCCTGGGTTGGTGGGCATTTAGGTTGTTTCCACATCTTGGCCATTGTAAATTGAGCTGCGATAAACAATCTAGTGCAAATGTCCTTATGATAAAATGATTTTGTTGTTCTTCTGGGTAGATGCCTTGTAATGAGCTTGCAGGATCAAATGGGAGGTTTATTTTGAGTTCTATGAGGATTCTGCTACTTTTTTCCAAATAGGTTGTATTAGTTTGCAGTCCTGCCAACAGCTCCACATCTATGTCAGCATCTGCAACTTTGGGACCTTGTGACATGGGCTATTCTCACCAGCGTTAGATGATATCTCAGGGTGGTTTTGATTTGCATTTCTCTGATGATTAGGGACTTGAGCATTTTTTCATGTGTTTATTAGTTTTTTATCTGTCTTCCTCAGAGAAGGTTTTGTTCATGTCTCATGCCTAGTGACAAGTGGGATTGTTTACTCTTCTTTTTGTTAATTAATTTGAATTCTCTATAGATTTTAGTTATCAACCTTTTGTCAGATTCATAACATGCAAATATATTTTCCCATTCTGAAGGTTGTCTGTTTGCTTTAATTGTGTCCTTAGCTGTGTAAAAGCTTTTCAGTTTCACTAAGTCCCATTTGTTTATTATTGTTGTTGTGATTGCCACTGAAGTCTTCTTCATAAAATTTCTCCCCAGTCCAACTTCATCAGGAGTTTTTCTTACACTTTCTTTTAGGATTTTTATTGTTTTGTGTCTTAGATTTAAATCTTTTATACATCTTGAGTCAATTTTTGTAAATGGTGAAAGATGCAGGTCAAGTTTCGTCTTTTCTAGTTCTCCTAGCATCATTTCCTGAATAGGGATTCTTTCCCCCAGTGTATGCTTTTGTTTGGTTTAAATAGCAATAAGAGACTGGTTTCATCTCTTGGTTTTCTACTTGGTTTCAAATGTCTATGTCTCTATTTTTGTGACAATACTATGCTGTTTTGATCACTGTGGACTTGTAATGCAGCCTAAAATCTGGTAGAGTGATGCCTTCAGATTTGCTTTGCCTGGGCTATACAGGGTTTTTTCTGGTTCCATACAAGACGAAGAACTGTTTTTTCCAGTTCTTCAAAGTTATGATCTTGATATTTTAATGGGGATTGCATTGAATCTGTAGATTGCTTTGGGAAGTACAGACGTTTTAATGATGTTGATTCTTCCCAGCTAATAGCATGGTATGTTCTTCCATTTGTTAATGTCTTTGCTATTTATTTTCATAGGGTTTCATAATTATCTGTAGAGATCCTTCACCTCTTTTGGTAGGTATATTCCTAGGTATTTCATTTTCTTTGAAGCTACTGTGAAGGGAACTGTGTCATTGATTTACTGCCCAACTTGGCTATTATTGGCATATACAAAGGGTACTGATTTGTGGACATTGTTTTTATACCCTGAGGTGTTATTGTTTTTCTTGATCACTTCCAGGGGTCTCGTAGTTGAGTTTCTGGGTTTTTCTAAGTATAGGATCATATCATCAGCAAAGAGTGAGAGTTTGACCTCCTCGGCTCCCATTTGGTTATCCTTTATATCCTTCTCTTGCCAGATTTCATTTGCTAGAACTTACAGAGCTATGTTGAATAGTAGTGGTGATAGAGGACATCCTTGCCTAGTTCCAATACTAACTGGAAAAGCTTTAATTTTACTCCATTTAGTACGATTTTAGCTGTGGGTTTGTTTTAGATGGCTTCAACCAGGTTAAGAAATGTGCCACCTATGCGCATTTTCTTAAGTGTTCTTGTTAAAAAAGGATGCTGAATTTTATCAAATGCTTTTTCTGCATCTTAAGAGGGTTTTATTTTTGCTTCTATTGATATGGTGAATCATATCAATATGTATGGATTTGCAAATGTTAAACAAGGCTTGCATCCCTGGGATGAAGCCTATTTGATGTATAATTTTTTTTAATGTGTAGCTGTAATCTATTAGCTAAGATTTTATTGAGTATTTTTGCATTGATATTTACTAGTGAAATTGGTCTGTAGTTCTTCTTGTTGAGTCCTTTCCTGGTTTTAATATAAAGGTCATGTTTGCTTCATAGAATGTGTTGGGGAAGGTTCCTTCCTTCTCAATGTTTTGCAATAGGTTCTTTAGTATAGGTACAATTTCTTCTTTGAAGTTTTGGTAAAATTCTGGTGTGAAGACATCTGGTCCAGGGATTTTTTTTGTTGTTGTTGGAAGCTTTTTTATTGTTTCTTCCATCTCAGTGCTTTATGTTGGTCTCTTTAAGAGATCTGTTTCCTGTTGGTTAAGTCGGGGGAGATGGTGTGGTTCCAGGTATTGGTCCATTTCCTCCCATTGTCAAATTGTTGGGCATAGAATGTCTTGTAGTCAGAGATAATCTCTTAAATCTCTGTGGTATCTGTGGTTATTTACCCTTCTTTGTTCCTGATTGGAGATTTTACTTTTTTTTTCTAGTTCATCTGACCAAAGCTATATCAATTTGTTTTTTTTGAGACAGAGTCTCACTTTTTCACCCTTGATAGAGTGCTATGGCATCACAGCTCACAGCAACTTCCAACTCCTTGGCTTAGGCGATTCTCTTGCCTCAGCCTCCTGAGCAGCTGGGACCACAGGCGCCAGTCACAACACCCAGTTATTTTTTCTTGCAGTTTGGCTGGGGCCAGGTTTGAACCTACCACTCTCAGTATATGGGGCTGGTGCCACCCAGCTTTATCAATTTTGTTATCTTTTTGAAGGAGCAACTTTTTGTTTCATTAATTTTCTAATGATTCTTTTGTTTTCAATTTCATCTTTTTGAAGGACCAACTTTTTGTTTCATTAATTTTCTAATGATTCTTTTGTTTTCAATTTCATTCTGATTTAATTTTGATTATTTCTATTCTTCTGCTAGGTTTGGTATTGGATTGCTCTTCTTTTTCCATTTCCTTAAGCTGATTCATTAGGTTGTTGATGTACTCTCTCTTTCAGTTTTTCAGATGTAGGCATCTACTGTGATAAATTTCCCTCTTTGGACTGTTTTTACAGATTCTCACAGGTTTTGGTATCTTGTAGCGTCATTGTTGTTATGTTCAAAAGATTTCATAATTTCCTCCTTTATCTCTTCCTTGACCCAACTGTCATTCACCATAAGGTTGTTTAGTTTCCATCCCTTTTTGTGGGGATGAAAATTTTTGTTGGAGTTGAGTTCTACCTTTATTACCTCATGATCTGAAAAGATACAAGGTATAATTTCAATTCTTTTAATTTTGTTGAGGTTTAATTTGTGTTCTAGAATATAATTTATTTTGGAGTATGTTCCATGGGCTGATGAGAAGAATGTATAATTTCTTAACTTTGGAATGGTGTATTCTGTATATGTCTATTAAGCCCAATTGTTCTAGGGTTGTCTTTAAGGCCCTTGTATCATTGTTTAGTTTCTGTTTAGAGGATCTGTCCAGTTCTGTCAGAGGGGTATTAAAGTCCTCAGGTATTATGGTATTATAGAATAGCACATTGTTCAGACCAATTAAGATATGTTTCATAAATCTGGGAGCATTTTAGTGGAGTGCATAAATATTTAGAATTAAAATGTCTTCTTATTGTATTGTTTCCTTGATCAATATGAAGTGATTGTCTTTGTCTTTCTTAATTTTAGTTGTTTAAATCCATTTGTATCTGAAAATAAGATTGAAACCCCTCTTTTCTTCTGATTTCAATTTTCCTGAGATAATTGTTTTCCAACTCTTCACCGTAAGTCTTGTTTTGTTCTTTGAGATTAGTTGTGTTTCCCGGAGACAGCAAATAGATGGCTGAGGCTTTTTTATCCAATTGACTAGCCTGTGCCTCTTTAGTGGGGAATTTAAGCTGTTTTCATTTATTGAGAGAATTTATAAGAGTGGCATTCTCTTCATCTTATTTTGTGAAAGTCCATGGCTTAGTTTTATCCTTTGTGCCATAGTGGACACTAGGTTTTGTCCTTTAATTTCTAGGTGTTTAATTTGCTGGTGGTCTATTGTGATGGTCAGTGTGGAGAATAGTTCTAAGTATTTCCTATAGGGCTGGTCTTGTTGTGATAAATTTCCTCAAGGTTTGCATAGCCGTAAAAGATTTGACTTCTCCATTGATTTTGAAGCTTGGTTTAGCAGGATACAAAATTATGGGCTGAAAATTGTTTTATTTAAGAAGGTTAAAGGTAGATAACCATTCTTTTCTGGCTTGGAAAGTTTCAGCTGAAAAGTCTACAGTCACCCTGATGGATCTTCCCCTATAGGTCAATTGCTGTTTACTCTTAGCTGCTTGCAGAATTTTCTTTTGTCTTGACTTTGGACAGGTTCATTACAATGTGTCTTGGAGATGCTATGTTTGTGTTGAGGTGATCTGGGGTTTGATATCTCTCTAAAAGGAGGGTTTTGGAATATTTGCAAAATTGTCATTTATATCCTCCAGTAGGGCTTTCATGCCTTTGGGACATTCTTCTTTACCTTCAGGGAAATCTATAACTCGTCTGTTTGAATACTTCATGAAGTCCTATAATTCTCAGAGAGAGTGCTCTGCTTTCTCTCTCTTGTCTTTCTTTTTCTTTTTCTTTTTTTGAGACAGAGTCTCACTATGTTACCCTCAGTAGAGTGCTGTGGCATCACAGCTCCCAGCAACCTTAAACTTTTAGGCTTAAACAATTTTCTTGAAAATTGTTTCAAAAGGCTCTGAGGCCTTTCTACTCAGCCTCCGAAGTAGCTAGGACTATAGGTGTCTGCCACAATGTTCAGCTTTTTTTTTTTTTTTTTGTAGTTGTCATTGTTGTTTGGCAGGCCTGGGCTGGGTTTGAACCCTCTGAGCCTGGTGTATGTGGCCAGCACCCTAGCCGCTGAGCTACAGGTTCTGAGCCTCTCTCTCTTCTTTTCTGCCTCTTTAATTGCCTGTGTTGTCTCACGAGCTTTATCCTTTAGCTCCGACATTTTTTCTTCTCTATGGTCCAATCTGCTATTGATACTTTGTACTGCATTTTAAATTCTCTGATGCCTTCAATTCCTTAAGCTCTGCTATATCTTTTCTATATTCTTCATATCTTACATCCTTATTTTGTTTGTTTGTTTTTCTTTTGATCATTTTCCACTTTCTTGTCAATTCTCTTTATTGTTTTTGCCATCCATATTTTAAATCCCCCTTCTGTTATTTCCTTTATAGGTAGAATTCTCTGTGGTAGCTACCTCATGATTCCTTGGTGTGTGTGTGTGTGTGTGGAGGGATTGCTCTGTTCTGGTTTTTCATGTTGCTGAAATTTTTCTGTTGGTTCCTCTTCATGTGTCTTTTCTTTTCTTTCTTTCTTTCTTTCTTCCTTCCTTCCTTCCTTCCTTCCTTCCTTCCTTCCTTCCTTCCTTCCTTCCTTCCTTCCTTCCTTCTTCTTCTTCTTCCTTTTTTTTTGAGACAGTCTCACCATGTCACCCTGGGTAGAGTGCCATGGCATCTCAGTTCACAGCAACCTCAAATTCTTGAGCTCAAGTGATTCTCTTGCCTCAGCCTCCCTAGTAGCAGGGACTACAGGTGCCCATCACAACACCTGGCTATTTTTTTTTTCTTTGTTTATTTGTTTAGCAGGCTTGGGTTGGCTTTGAACACACCAGCCCCTGTACATGTGGCTGGCGCCCTAACCACTGAACTACAGCCTCATATGTGTTTTCTTTTTATTCACTTCCTTCTGCTACTTTTCCCTTTTCACTACCTCATTCACTTTAAATTCCCTTGTGTCTATGGTTATGTGGAGCAGTGGCCTTTTGATGTAAGGCCAGAAAGAAGAGAAGGGTAAAGAATGAGAAGGAAGAAATGAAAGAAAAAAAAGCGGGTGAAAGGATAAACTTCAAAAAAAGGAGAGAAGGACAGAAAGAAAAAGAGAGAGACAAGAGAAATGGTGGTGTTCAGCAGAGTGCTTTGACCTAACCTGCAATTCCAGGACTCTAGGGGGCTGGCCTGGGTGGGTCCCTTGAAAAGCCAGACCCTACCTCTGCCAAATATAGAAAAAAATCATCAGTATGTTGTGGTGAGGAGCTACCAATACCATCTTTCCAAAGGCCAAAGCTAGAAGGACATCCTAGACCATGAGCTCAAGGCCTCTTTGAGCCAGATCAATGCTGTGACTTCCTGGTCGAGGCCTGAGAGTGAGGCTCTGTCCCATAAATGAAATATGAAATGAAATAGAATAAAGCAGGTCCAAGGAAAGAAAAAAAATACAAATAGGTAAAGAAAATTAAACATAAAATTATAGAAGATAAAAACAAAAGGATATCATACTTGTAGTTTTATGTGTGAAAGATGAGAAAAGTAGAAAAATCTCTGCCAAAAGAGAGGGAAAAAAAGGAGAGAAATAAAAAAAAAAAAAAGAAAGAAAGAATGAAAGGGGCTGAAAAACCATATCAGAAATTGAGGAGCCCTTGCTATTGGAGAAAGTAAAAATAAAAAAATAAGAATACAACCAAACTAAACACAACAGAATAACAACAACTACAAACTAAGGGGAAAAAAATGAGAAAAGAAGATAAAAAAGAGTTATAGATATATTATATATAATTAGATATGTATTGCAATATATCGCCTGGACAACAGGTAGCACTGTGGTGAAAGGAGATGGAGAACACACATGCTGGTGTTGCTGTAAATTGCTAAGGAGATTTGGTCTTGTCTGCCTGATTTACTTGCCTTCAGTCAGGACTTGGCCATTAGCCAGCATTTAGTCCCCACAGGATTGGAATGCTGTAGCTCTTGCCAGATTTCTTAAGAAGCATGCCTTGACCTCCAAACAGCGCCCTCTGATCCCACTGTGGCTTTTCTCGGGGTGTGGGAGCTGTTCAGCTCACCCCAAGGATGGCTGCCTGAGCTCAGGAGGTATGCCAGAGCTGGTTGTGCACTAGGATCCTGTGGTCTGTTCCTCTCGTGTAGCTGCCCCACAATGGTAGCGCCCTGCTAGTAGCTAAGCCACCCAGTGATTCAATCCCAGTCACTGGATGCTGATTGAGTTTACTTGCTCATTTAAACCCTTCCAAGGGAGCTCCAATAAACAGACAACCCCACGAATAAAAAACTGCAGGACAGCTCTTTCTTCTCTTCAGTCCTCTGCTGGAGGGCCGGCTGGCCAGCATGTGCCCAGATGCAGGCATTTGCCTTCTGGGTCTTCCTCAGCTCCTGACCTCCTCGTTGGCTCCATGAGTCCCCCACTGCTTCACTGTGCCCGTAGAGTGTCACTTCTGGGCATGATTCCCCAACCAGAGGTGGCTGGAGTCCTCTCTCCCCGTCTCACTGCAAGTGGTAAGGAGGTATCTCTAGTCTGAAACTTTGCCTCTCTCCATAGAGCTTTTTTAAAAACAGATTTACTAAAATATAATTCACATAACATGAAGTTTATCTATTTCAAGTATATAATTCAGTGGCTTTTGGTACTGATAATGATACTGTAATGGTACTGTACTGATAATTACAAATATTGTTTGTAATTTATAAAATTATACAATCATCATCATCATCATCTAATTTTAGAACATTTTCAATACTCTCCGAAGAAACTTTGTACTCAAGAGAAGTCACTCCTCATCCCTCTGTTTCCCTCTACCACTTGGTCCTAGGTAATCCCGCATTTGTTCATTTACTTTCTCTGAGACAACTCATATTTCATGCATATATAGAGACAGTATCTCTTTTGGACACTTCGTATATAAATGGGATCATACTACGTGATCTTTTGTGATTAGCTTCTCTTACTTAGCACCAGGTTTCAAAGTTCATCTACTTAGCATATATCAGTACTTTGTTCCATTTTATGACTAAATAAAACTTCATTGTATGGATGTATCGTGTTTTATTTGCCCATTATTCAGTTGAGGGATATTTGGATTGTTTCTGCTTTTTGGCTATAATCAGTAATACTGTTATGGACATTTGTGTGCACATTTTTGTGTGGGCATGTGTTTACAATTCTCTTGATTACACACCAATGAGTGAAATCCTTGTGGGTAACATTTTGAGGAACTGTTAAACTGTTTTCCAAGATGGTTGTAAGACTTCATATTCTGACCAGCAAGAAATGAGGGTTCCAATTTTTCTTGCCAACAATTTTTGTTTTCTTTTTGATTATAGCCATTTCAGTGGGTGTAAAGTGGTGTGTAATTGTGGTTTTCATTCATATTTTCTTAATGACTAATGATATTGAGCGTCTTTTCTTGTCCTTTCTGGCCATTTGTATATCCTCTTTGGAGAAAAATGTATTCAAATCCTTTGCCAATTTTAAGATTAGGTTGTCTTTTTATTACTGAGATGGGTTCCTTATATATTTTGGACATGAGTTCCTTAAGATACATGATTTGTAAATATCATCTATCATTTTATAGGTTGTCTCTTCACTTTCTTTTTTTTTTAAATTTTTTGAGACAGAGCCTCAAGCTGTCGCCTTGTGGCATCACAGTTCACAGCAATCTCCAACTCCTGGGCTTAAGCAATTCCCTTGCCTCAGCCTCCCAAGTAGTTGGGACTACAGGCGCCCACCACAATGCCCGGCTATTTTTTGGTTGTAGTTGTCATTGTTGTTTGGCAGGCCCAAGCTGGATTCAAACCCGCCGGCTCTGGTGTATGTGTCTGGCGCCTTAGCCACTTGAGCTACAGGTGCCGAGCCTCTCTTCACTTTCTTAATAATGTCCTTTGAAACACTGAAGCTTTTCATTTTGATAAAATTCAACTTACCAATCATTTCTTTATAACTTGTGATTTTGGCATTCTACCTAAGAAATCATTGCCTAGCCCAATGTTAGACAAACTTTACTTGCATAGTTTCTTCTAAGAATTTTACAGTTCTAGCTCTAGGTAAGTATAATATCTATGATCTACTGTGAGTTAATTTTTGTGCATTTTGTGAGGTTAGAGTCTAACTTCATATTTTTGCATGTCGCCCAGCACTACTGTGGAAAAGATTACTCTCTTCCCATTGGATTGTATTGGCTCTTTTGTTGAAAATTAATTAACCATAAACATTAAGGTTAATTTCTGGATAATTATTTTTTAACAATATATAAGTAGAAACTTATTCAAAATTGGTGGATTTGATAATCTCTGTTCCTTCTGAAGACATTATGTTTTTATTCTTTGTTATGTATGGCTACATAAGTCCAAGAATAGTACTTTTGTTATTTTCCTTTAATCCTTCTTGCTAATCATGAATTTATATAAATATATATTTCTCTCACTCTATTGCCGTTGGTAGAGTGCAGTGGCATCACAGCTCACAGTAACCCCCAACTCCTGGGCTTGGGTGATACTTTTGCCTCAGTCTCCTGAGTAGCTGGGAGTACAGGCACCTGCCACAATGCCTGGCTATTTTTGTTGTTGTTGCAGTTTGGCCAGGGCCAGGTTTGAACCCGCCACCCTCAGTATAGGGGGCTGGCACCCTACCCACTGCGCCACAGGTGCCGCCTGAAATCCTATTTTTCTAGGTAGTTGTTTATTTCACCTGTTTGTAATAATGGTAATAACAAAGAACACTGATAGTGACAACACTCTACAGAATCTTCAGGCCTTAAGAAAGCGTGAACTTAGTTACAGAGAGATAAGTAGAAAGGCATACATATTAATGTGTATCTGCAGTACTGTTGATTATATGCATTTCTTCAATTTAGCAATCATCGTGCAATATTTTAAAATCATGAAGTAAAGTAAGGCCAAATCAAATTCAGAACAGGTAACTGAGATGGTGCTTCCTGTGGCAGTTTGATCTTGAGAACTGAGCTCATAAGATCTTTTAAAATGTGAGTCACGTCACAAGCATGCAATTGATAGCAGGAAAAGTGCATGTGGCTAATCAATGAAAAACTTTCTCTACTAGCAATAAAAAATGAAGAAGACAGGGCTGGCGCCTGTGGCTCAAAGGAGTAGGGCACTGGCCCCATATGCCAGAGGTGGAGGGTTCAAACCCAGCCCCTGCCAAAAACTGCAAAAAAAAAAAAAAAAAAGAAAGAAAAAGAAAAAAAAGAAAATTAGGCTCGGCGCCTGTGGCTCAATGGGCTAAGGCACCAGCCACGTACACCTAAGGTGGCGGGTTCGAATCCCCAGCCCGGGCCCGCCAAACAACAATGATGGCTACAACCAAAAAATGGCCGGGCGTTGTGGCGGGCGCCTGTGGTCCCAGTTACTTGGGAGGCGGAGGCAGGAGACTCGCTTGAGCCCAGGAGTTGGAGGTTGCTATGAGCTGTGATGCCA
>CAUYQV010067410.1:0-11187 GCA_963574575.1 Galagoides demidoff
AGGCGCCTGTGGTCCCAGCTACTTGGGAGGCGGAGGCAGGAGACTTGCTTGAGCCCAGGAGTTGGAGGTTGCTGTGAGCTGTGATGCCATGGCACTCTACCCAGGGGGATAGCTTGAGGCTCCGTCTCAAAAAAAAAAAAAGAAAAGAAATCACCAAGGTTCCACCTCCTTCTGATATGGCAGGGCTTGGAGTTGGGAAGACTGATTATAGAATGCTGATTCTTGGCTCAGCGTCTATAGCTCAGCGGCTAGGGTACCAGCCACATACAGGAGAGCTAGCAGGTACGAACCTAACCCAGGCCTGCCAAACAACAATGACGACTACAACCTAAAAATAGCTGGGAATTGTGGCAGGTGCCTATAGTCCCAGCTACATGAGAGGATGAGGAAAGAGAATCGCTTAAGCCAAAGAGTTGGAGGTTGCTGTGAGCTGTGATGTCATAACACTCCACTGAGGGTGACATAGTGAGATTCTCTTTTTTTAGTGAGACTCTGTCTCACTTTATTGCCCTTGGTACAGTGCCAGGGTGTCACAGCTTCAGCAACCTCCAACTCTCTTGCCTCAGCCTCCCGAGAAGCTGGGAATACAAGCACCCGCCACAACAGGTAGCTATTTTTTTGTTGCAGTTTGGCTGGGGCCAGGTTTGAACCCGCCACCCTCGGTATACAGGGCTGGTGCCCTACTCACTGAGCCACAGGCACCGCCCAAGAATGGTGATTCTTATTGCGGGTTAAGAGGATGGACAACAGGTCTACCTGATTTCTAATAAAGGAACAAAGCAGATTGATAATCTGTTAATTTTAGAGAGAGGATCAGTAGGTGACAGCAGTAGTAGCTTTTACAAATGGCTGACGGTGGGAAATTTCATGGACTGTGGAAAAGGGAGACGCAGTTACTGAAAAAGTCTGCGTGCCTCCTTTGGTGGAAATACTACATATTGCTATTCCTCTTCAGGATACACCATCTATTGTCATCTCATCCCATTCATTCTTTCTTGCTTACTTATCTGTGCGCACTCTGGGTTATCCATTCCCTAACAAGTTTTAATTAACCATACAATCACAGAGTCAATACTAAAAATTATTAAGACAGTCATGGATAGTTCTATAGAAGAATATAAATCAGGTTAAAGGAGATAATATCCTAACCCCACTTCTTTTTAGTCAAAATACATTGGAATATTTGGTTTCCTTGTGGGGGCTATACTTGAAGAGAATAGACACGGTTACAGTAGAAAAGTGTTCAAATATAAGGAAAACTTTTTTTTTTTTTTTTTGCAGTTTTTGGCTGGGGCTGGGTTTGGACCCATCACTTCGGGTATATGGGGCCGGCACCCTACTCCTTTGAGCCACAGGTGCCACCCAGGAAAACTTTTTTTAAAAAAACAATTAAATATAGCCATCAATAGGATTAACTCAGGTTGCTGCAAAGTGACTTCTTGAGTCCCTTCAAGTTCATGCATTTGATGACTATACTAGAAGTTTCATATTAGTAAGATTATGCTATGTCCCCCAAAGTTGACAATCCTGTTCTCTTTGATCTTTCTTTTGTTTAGCATATCTTTTGTGCTGAACACTGTGCTAAGCTGGAGAGATACCACAGGCAACACTGTTTCTGCCTTCTTGGAATTTACAGGGTAGTGAGGGAAGAAGATAAAAGTACAATTATAGAGTGTTAGGTGCTGTGATGGAATGAATACACATGTAAGGTGCTAAGGGAACATAGAGAAGGGATAACATCGGACTAGGGAGTCAGCAAAAACTTTCTGGATGAAGTAATATCTAATCTGAGAGCTAAAGGGTCAGCAAAAGCCAGCAAGGCAGAGGACCCTGTGGCTACTGTTAATTGGCCAGAATGGCTAAAACAAAAGTTCCAGAAGAGACAAAGTGAGAGCAAAATGGTATACAGGGTCAAAAATCTCTCTGGGCCTTGGATTTTATCTCCAGGGCAATGAGTTTTGTTTTGGTGTGTTTTTGTTTTTGAGATAGAGTCTCAAGCTGTCATCCTGGGTAGAGCGCCATGGCATTAGAGCTCACCAGCAACCTCCAACTCAGGCTCAAGTGATCCTCTTGTCTCAGTTTTTCTATTTTTAGTAGAGACGGGGTCTCGCTTTTGCTCAGGTTGGTCTCGAACTCGTGAGCTCAAGCAATCCACTCGCTTCTGACTCCCAGAGTGCTAGGATTACAGGTGTGAGCCACCGCACCCGGCCTATTGAAGGGTTTTAAGAAAGGAAATAAATAACACGAACAAATTTTCAGTATACAAAAAGCATTTCTTCAGTGAGAAAGTATTTGAGAGGAGGCAAGACTAGAGGGCCAGAGACCAGTACTAAAGACCTTTGCCAGTAGTCCATAAGAAAGACAATCTGAGATGAGTGAGAGGGTAGTGAGATAGAGAGAAATAAATTATTTGAGAACTATTGATAGGACCTGGTGATAGATTGAATATAAGGATTAAAGAGAGGCAGAAATCATGAATGACTCTAAGGTTTATGACTTGAGCAGTTGGCTGGCACCACTCAGAGAGGGAAACAGGAGTAGCAGGTTTTATGCAGGAAAAACAGTCATGTTGAGTTTGATTTTGAACATGAAGAGTTAGAGCAGCATATAAGGCATCCAGATGCTTCCTAGGCAATAGGAAGTTGAGTATGTGAAGTGGGAGAGGAATGTGAGCCAGAGCTATAAGTATGAGAGTCATCAGCTTTTGAAATCATGTGAGTGGATAAGCTAACCCAGGAAGAGTATTATAAGTGAGAAGGGAGTCTAAACAAACCTGTTTGGAAACTAACAAAGCTACCAGATGAGAAGAAGAAGCCCGTAACTAACACTGATAATGTCCATATTTTTGACTCATTTGTTTGTATTTTGTTGTCTCTTTTTGTGAGCCATTGAACTCTAATAATTATGTGGTGTATAAAAAATGCACTTGCTTTTCTGATAATTTCCTTAGAGCATGTAACAGTCATTTGCTCTGACTTTCAGTAGCACTGCTCTAGAATCCTACCTGTTTATCCAGTACCTGAGTATGATACCTGGGACTTAGCGAGGGTCCTTAAAGAGTGGGTATTTTTATTACCATGATGTTTTATTGCTCTTGGTTCTGGAGTATCACCTTATTTCCCAACTCTAATGGAGCTAGTTTTCAGTCCTAGATGGATGCCACCAACCCTGGCTTTTATCCTCCTCTGCATAAAGAAATTGCCAGTTGTCTCAACACTCGGTAATGGTTTCAACATTCGTGTATTTCTAACTCTGTGATTCTTATCATTCAAGCCAAGATGATTAATAAAAATAGTATTTGAAAAATTCTAAAAATGTATTGAAATTAAATGCTGAAAATGTATAATTCAGTATATTAGAAAATACATTGTTTACAACCTTCATACTAATGATTAAAAATAAAAGGAAAATAAAACAACCAAAAACAAGGGCCGGGCTCTGTGGCTCACTCCTGTAATCCTAGCATTCTGGGAGGCTGAGGGGCGATGGATTGCATGAGTTCACAAGTTCGAGACCAGCCTGAGCAAAAAGCAAGACCCCGTCTCTACTAAAAATAGAAAAACTGAGGCAAGAGGATCCCATGAGTCCAAGAGTTGGAGGTTGCTGTGAGCGATGACACCAAAGCACTGTACCTAGGGCAACAGCCTGAGACTCTGTCTCAAAAACAATAACAAAAAAAAAAAAAAAACAGGGGGGGCGCCTGTGGCTCAGTGAGTAGGGCGCCAGCCCCATATACCGAGGGTGGCGGGTTCAAACCCGGCCGTGGACAAACTGCAAGAAAAAAAGTAGCCGGGCGTTGTGGCAGGTGCCTGTAGTCCCAGCTGCTCAGGAGGCTGAGGCAAGAGAATTGCCTAAGCCCAGGAGCTGGAGGTTCCTGTGAGCTGTGACTCCACAGCACTCTACCAAGGGCAACAAAGTGAGACTCTGTCTCAAAAAAAAAAGAAGAAGAACATGCTTTGGTATGTTTTAAGTGTTCTTACCACACAAAAATATTAAGTATGCAAGGTAAAAGATATGCTAATTAGTTTGATTTAGCCATTCCATTGCATATACTATGTATCAAAATATTTTTATACCATAAATATAAACAATTTTGTGAATTATAATTTTTTTCAAATTCAAGAAATAAAAAAGGTATACTATAGAACTTAGTAAAAGAAAGCGCTGTTAACTAGTACGAAAACGGATAAAGTACAAATTTGGTTTCAGTTTATTTTATATATTAGATATGCTAAATCCTTAGAGGGCAAAAGCAGATTTGGGAATTATGATGATGTGAAATGAACTAGGGAAAGAGAGATTTGGTGAATTGCTTTGTTAGCCTGGAGGCAGAGAATGAGTCTGTTTACCAGCTGTCTGCCTATTTTCCTAATGTATCTGTTGGGCATTTGCTGTAGAGATGAAAACAAATAATAGTCTTGCCAATGTAGGTGAAATTCAGAACAAGTGGCCTAAACAAAAGTAATCGATACGGTAAAACATGAATAACATCATACTTTGCTGGATTATGTATATTTAATGGAATCTCTAAAAACAAACATAGAACGATTCATGGAAAGGGGATTTAAATTTGAATAGACCTAATACTAATTAAATTTTTAATTTGTCCACAGTAAAAATAATTTAAATAACTAGAATGAGGAAAAGACATAAATTTTTGACAGTACCTTACTTATCTCAGCTTTAGAACACTATTACAGATGCAAACTGTAATACATGAATATGAATTTCTTTAACTATTTGAGAAATATTTTATAATTTATGAAAGTATCTAATCATTATATACTGAGTAAAGTTCTCACCCCATTTTTACCCCCTCCTTATAAGTCATTTCATAACCTTTAATTAAAAGAAATTTTGGAAGACAAAATACACGTTACAGTAAAAATAACAGCATAATTGTATTCACCTATTATATCACACCTCTTCATAAAAGAATTGATTTCATAAGTCTATCACCTGGATTACATAATGAATCCCTATCAAAGAAGATCCTCTCAAAAACACAAATAAATTTTAAAGTCATTGCCCTAGGGTGTGTATAGCAACAACCACAAAACACAAGAAGAAGAAAGCATGCAGGATTACACTTACCAAAAGAAAGAGTGCAGGCAGAAATTAGTGTTTCTCCCCAAGCTTTAATAGGTCTTTCAAGGAGAAGACCCCATGCAAATCTCTGCTTTCCTTGTTGCCAGTTCAGTCCTAAATACAGACCTTATTGTCAGAGCTAAGTAACATTTAGGAAATTATCATGTGTCTGCACTATAAGGACTTTTCACAAAGATGATATACGGACTAAGGCGGAGTGCAGAAGAAAACGAAATAAAACATGTAGCTGAAATGCTACCAGAAAATCTCTGATAAATTAAGGTGAAATACCATTTATTTGTGACAGAGCGAGTTCTAGAAGTCTGCAGATACCTGAAATATATTGAAAGAGCCATGTTTTTCTATCCATCTGATTTGGCAGTGGAGTGCCTCTTAGTGTCCATGGTAACTCCCATAGAGTGGGTTTGGAGATTCATCATTAAAAGGCTTGCACATTAACATATAATGGTGGATCAGCCACAGTACTTAGGTAATGTTTATTTTCTGAACTTCAAAACAAATCTGAACCTTTGTAAGCCTTTAGAAATGTATTATCCGAGAAATTTGTACATAAAAACTAGCCAAATTTTGTTTTAGACCTCAGTAATATAAACTTTCAAGTCTTACAATTTATAGCTAGTGGTTTGGCACAGAAAAGGTAAAAATACAAAAGCATTTGAAAATCTAAAATGGCCCCACAAAATATCAGTGTATATGATGTTATAATCACAAAAATGTAAATAAAGAAAAAATGGGAAAGAACTTCTATTGATGTCCTCAAATGGCCATTTGGGGGTTTTGTTGTTTATTTTTTTTTATTGTTTGGGATTCATTGAGGGTACAAAGAATTAGGTTACACTGATTGCATTTGTTAGATAAAGTCCCTCTTATAAATTGTGTCCCGCCCCCAAGAGGTGTGCCATACACTATGACCCCCATCCCCCTCCCTTGTTTATTTTAAAGAAATATAACATGGTTGTTACTTTTAACTTCAAAACTTCTAACATGTCTTGGTTATCCTTATCTACCCAAGAAGACAGCTAAGTTGAAATAAAACAAAATTTAATATTTAATTTAGTAGGTTGAAATTTAATAAATTTGTCTTGGTTCCTGTTCATAATCCTTCCTTGGCAGGTTTCATATAACAATTTCAGAATTGGTTAAATGCATAGAAATACCTCATTGGTCTCTTAAAAGCAACTAACCTTTACTGGGGCTTTAATCAGTAAGTGAAGTCAGTGAGATGAGACTAATACCAGAGGAACAGCTTTTGAATATACCTTAGTGTGGGTGAGACCTGGAAGAAACTCAGGATGCATTTGGCTAAAAAAGACACGGAAGTCTTATTTCTTCAGTAATTTAAAATGCATTCTATACATTTTGAAAAAATGGATGTCTCCATGTGAACTGTATTCACTCAACAGAACTGTAGCCTCAAAATACAATATACTCCCAGAATTTTTATTTATTTATTTTTTCTTGAAATAGGGTCTTACTCTGTCGCCCTGGGTAGAGTGCCATGGTATCATTATAGCTTAGAGCAACTTCAAATTCTTGGGCTCAAATGATCCTCTTGCCTCAGCCTCCTGAGTAGCTGAGACTACAGGCTCCCACCACCATGCCCAGCTAGTTTTGCTATTTTTAGTAGAGTTGAGGTCTTGCTCTTGCTCAGGCTGGTCTCAAACTCCTAAGCACAAGCAATCCACTCACCTCAGCCTCCTAGAGTGCTAGGATTATAGGCATGTGCCATCACACCTGACACTCGCAGCATTTTTAGATGAGGTCAGGAAATACTATGGTCTGAACTGGAAATTTATTTATTCATTTATTTTTAAACTACTTATTTATTTATTTCTTGAGTGTTTCACTTTGTCACCCTGGGTAAATAGCTCACAGCAACCTCAAACTCCTGGGCTCAAGCGATCCACTTACTTCAGCCTCCCGAGTAGCTGGGACTACAGGCACCCGCCACAGCACCCGGCTATTTTTTAGAGATGGGAGTGTCTCACTCTTCCTCAAGGCTGGTCTTGAACTCATGAGGTCAAGCAATCCACCTGCCTTGGCCTCCCAGAGTGCTAAGATTACAGGCATGAGGTACAGCACCCAGCCCTGAACTAGAAATTTAAAAGAAGAATCAAAACAAAATAGACAGAATTAACCACTTGGGCAAAATATTTTCAGGAAAATTGCCCATGCAAGAGATGATCTCTGGACATGCTGCCAATTTGACTAGGTAAGGTTCCCTAAGTCAGATACACCTCCTTTAAAAGAAGGCATCAATTTTAAATATAGCAGTTATCTATAATCTGTCTATCCTAAAGAAGAACTGAAATAGAAAAATAGTTAGTGTTTTTGGCGATAGATGATGTTTCTTAAGCCTTTAATATAGACACTGTGCTAAGCACTTTACATGCATTATATCATTTAATTATCACAACAACTCTATGAGGTAAATCCTATTAGAATTTCCATTTTATAGGCTCGGTGCCTGTGGCTCAAGTGGCTAAGGTGCCAGCCACATACACCTAAGGTGGCAGGTTCTAATCCAGCCCGGCCTGCCAAACAACAATCATGGCTGCAACCAAAAATTAGCCAGGTGTTGTGGCAGGCGCCTGTGGTCCCAGCTACTTGGAAGGCGGAGGCAGGAGACTCGCTTGAGCCCAGGAGTTGGAGGTTACTGTGAGCTGCGATGCCACGGCACTCTACCCAGGGGGACAGCTTGAGGTTCTGTCTCAAAAAAAAAAAAAAAAAGAATTTCCATTTCATGGCCAGGCACAGTGGCTCACACCTGTAATCCTAGCACTCTGGGAGGCCAAGGTGGGTGGATTCCTTGAGCTCAGGAGTTCAAGACCAGCTTGAGCAAAAGCAAAACCCTGTTTCTACTAAAAACAGAAAAACTGAGTAAAAAGAGTCATTTAGAGGATCTTTGAGCCCAAGAGTTGGAGGTTGCTGTGAACTATGACACCACAGCACTCTATCTAGGGTGACAGCTTGAGACTGCCTCAAAAAAAAAAAAAAAAACAGTGAAACCTAGTTTCTTGTACCCTCAATGAATCCCCAATGATAAATTTTATTTAAAAAGTAAAAAAAAAAAAAAGAAAGAATTTCCATTTTACAAATAAGAAAACTAAAGGTCATAGAAATTAATAAATAAGCATAAAGTCACAGGGCTGTGCTGTAGTTGTCTGATTTCTTCTGAAAAAAAATGTTTTGATGACTGATAAAAAGATACATTAAAGTAAGGAACTCAAGAGTATAACAATTTTTCATTTCTTCTGTGCCATGCAAGAAAGAAGATTACTTCTTGACAACTTCTTCCCTATAGAGGCAATGAATGCATCTGATTATTATAGGTGGATGATACTAGCCAATTAAGATAATTCAGTTCTTCAGATGATCTCTATGATAAAGGAGACTTTCATCTGGCAGTAATACTTTTTATTGTGAACACCACCTCTCAAATCTCTGATAAGTAGACCCTGTATGCATTGTGACCCTCTCCCCTATACATCTAGACACTCTGTAAACTACAGTCTAAGCGGTCAGCTAGGCTCTTCATGTGTTATCTTATATAAAATACGGATATACTTGAACTACTGTTCTGTGCTCTGCTGTTAACAATAGATACATAACTCTATTCAGGAAAAGTGTTCCCTATCTACAAAAGGTATTGAAAAACTTAAAAGAATCTTGTGTTTTATGTAAAATCCTGTGTATCTTGCTCTTAGAAAACTCAAACGTACACAAACAATGGCATCAAAAACAAAAACTTGAGAGTGAGTAAATTACTTCTTTAAAAAATATTTTTCAGGGTGCTACGTGGCTCAGTGAGTAGGGCACTGGCCCCATATACGGAGGGTGGCGGGTTGAAACCCAGCCCCAGCCAAAGGGCAACAAAAAAAATATAGCCGGGCGTTGTGGTGGGTGCCTGTAGTCCCAGTTACTTGGGAGGCTGAGGCAAAAGAATTGCTTAAGCCCAGCAGTTGGAGGTTGCTGTGAGCTGTGTGATGCCATGGCACTCTCAACTAGCAGAAAAACTAGCCAGGCATAGTGGCTCACGCCTGTAGTGAGACTCTGTCTATACAAAATTTAAAAAATAAAAAAAAAAGTATTTTTCAGGGCAGCGCCTATGGCTCAGTGGGTAGGGTGCCAGCCCCATATACCAAAAGTGGTGGGTTCAAGCCTGACCCTGGACAAACTACAACA
Source organism: Galagoides demidoff (assembly GCA_963574575.1). Classification (NCBI taxonomy): domain Eukaryota; kingdom Metazoa; phylum Chordata; class Mammalia; order Primates; family Galagidae; genus Galagoides; species Galagoides demidoff. The sequence goes on from CAUYQV010067410.1 coordinate 9,295, forward strand.
AAAAAATAGCCGGGCATTGTGGTGGGAGCCTATAGTCCCAGCTACTTGGGAGGCTGAGGCAAGAGAATCACCTGAGCCCAGGAGTTGGAGGTTGCTGTGAGCTGTGTGACGCCATGGCACTCTACCCAGGGTGACAGAGTAAGACTCCTGTCTCTAACAAAAGAAAAAAAAAGTATTTTTCTTTTTTTTTTTTGTGACGGGGCCTCAAGCTATCCCCCGGGGTAGAGTGCCATGGCATCACAGCTCATAGCAACCTCCAACTCCTGGGCTCAAGCGAGTCTCCTGCCTCCGCCTCCCAAGTAGCTGGGACCACGGGCGCCCGCCACAACGCCCGGCCATTTTTTTGGTTGCAGCCATCATTGTTGTTTGGCGGGCCCGGGCTGGGGATTCGAACCCGCCACCTTAGCCGTCTTCTGGAGCATTAACACTGCTCTGCATATCAGGCCACCTGTAGAAACAGAACAGACCCGTTGACAGCACTTCCCCACCATCACTACGGGGGGATTACTGCGGCGGAATCAGAGAATAATCAATATTAGTCGTTTTTGCAGCAATCTGAGATGAATTGCCTTTGGCCTGCTGGTGTCTGTTTGTTTAGTGGTATGCTGTCAGGGATAAGCTTTATCAATGTCCTTGAGTGAAGTTGACTTAAAAGGCAAGGATTTATGTGCAACCAGAAGTTTTGGAGCGATCTCCATCAGAAGCCGGGGGAACCGGAGAGGGAGGAGATGGCTTATGGGGAGCAGCCTGCGGCTTAACAGAGTCTAAGCTGCTTCCGCCTTTCTGAGGTTAGTTGGTTCTAAGGTCGTCCCCATTTTCGTGACACGCTTAATGTTTATTATTGCTTTAAAGATAAGAAACTTGACCTTACTTTATCGAGCACTTCTGTGTTTACAGTGTTTCTTCAGCATTCATTTTATACCTTCGCCATCAGACCTTCCGAGGTAGAAGGTGACTTCACTTTATAGACGGAGAAGGAGAAACAGAGATAAAATGACCACCCAAGCTGACGTAGCTAACCGAGTATTCTCAAGGTCAGAAGGAAAGTTCCTGCCTCCAGCGTTTCAGGCTGGCTCTCTTGCCCCTGCGTTGGCGAAGAGGCTTTGACAGAGGGGACAGGGAACCTGACTTAACACCGTGGTACTGATGAAGTTCCACTTGGCTTTTCTCTGAACTTCATCCAAGGTCCTGTCCATTGCCTCATCTCTCACACGGGGTTTGTTATGTGGTATTTTCTGTTACAACTTTGTCTGGATTAAGAAAAGTAGTTGGGCCAGGTGCGGTGGCTCATGTCTGTAATCTCAGTACTTGGGAGGCTGAGGCGGGAGGATTGCCTGAGCTCACAGGTTGGAGACCAGCCTGAGCCAGCGCAAGATCTTGTCTCTAAAAATAGCTGGGTGTCGTGGCAGGTGCCTGTAGTCCCAGCTACTTGGGAGGCTGAGGTGAGAGAATCGCTTACGCCCAAGTGTTTGCAGTTGCTGTGAGCCCTGATGCCATGGCACTCAATTGAGGGCAACAAAGGGAGACTGTCTCAAAAAAAAAAAAATAAAAATAAAAATAAAAAAGTAATTGAAGAATAACAGGAATTAGCTTTATTTTATGCCAAATTAAAAAAATTCAGTCTTAAACGCCTTAAACTCATTGTTTTCAGTACTTTAGAATGTCTTTATCCCAAGATCTCTAAGTGTATAATTTAAAAACAATTTCCTGTATATTTTTATAATTATAGCTATTTTTATAGTTAAATTACTGATCACTATGCAAAGGGCTTGATGAACACTGTCAGACTGGACAATTTCAACACCTTTGCAATAGCTGTTAGTCCTAAGGGGGAACTAGAACTTGGGGAGGTTATGAAGTAATGACCTGAAATTCAAACTCTGATGAGCCCAA
>CAUYQV010067412.1:0-10709 GCA_963574575.1 Galagoides demidoff
ACAGGCGCCCACCACAACACCCGGCCATTTTTTGGTTGCAGCCATCATTGTTGTTTGGCGGGCCCGGGCTGGGGATTCGAACCCGCCACCTTAGGTGTACGTGGCTGGCGCCTTAGCCGATTGAGCCACAGGCGCCGAGCCGACGTTTTTTTCTATGTGATACATGCTTACAAAAAAAGTGAGGTAGAAAAACTAGAAAATGCATTTAAAATTGGGCACATCACCCTCCAGAAAATTGTTAACATTTTGGTGTATATCCTTGCCAGTTCTTTAATTTTAATGCTCATATAAATGCCATAAAGACCTGTCAAAATACAAATTCTGATTGAGTAGGTCTGAAATTCTGCAATTCTAAAAAGTTCTCAGGGGCTGGGGCATCCATCGCTCAGTGGTTAGGGTGCCAGCCACATGTTCCGGGGCTGGTGGGTCCAAACCCAGCCCAGGCCTGCTAAACAAACAAACAAAGAAAAAGTAGCTAGGCATTGTGGTGGGCACCTGTAGCTACTAGAGAGGCTGAGGCAAGAGAATCACTTGAACCCAAGAGTTGGAGCTATAATGCCACAGCACTCTACTGAGAATGACAAAGTGAGACTCTGTCTCAATAAAAATAAAAAAATAAAAAGAAGTCAGATTAATATCAATAGCTATGGACTGAAAAAAAATAAAAGAAATTGTGTAGTATGGGTACAATGTGAAGTTGTAGAATACGTTAACATGTGCTGGACACTGTTTTATTTTATTTTATTTCACCTCACCTTCACCTAGTTATTGTCTGGTGCCCATTTTATTTTATTTATTATTATTATTATTTTTAGAGACAGAGTCTCATTTTGTTGCCCTTGGTAGAGTGCTGTGGTGTCACAGCTCATAGCAACCTCCAGCTCTTGGGCTTAGGCGATTCTCTTTCTCAACCTCCCCAGTAGCTGGGACTATAGGCACCTGCCACAATGCCTGGCTATTTTTTGTTGCAGTTTGGCCAGGGCCACCCTTGGTATATGGGGCCGGTGCCCTACTCACTGAGCACAAGCACTGCCCACCCATAGATATTTATTATTATTATTTTTGTTGGTTTGTTTGATTAGTAGGCCCTGGCTGGGTTCTAACCTGCCACCACCAGTACATGGGGCCAGCACTCTAGTGCCCAGCTTATTTTATTTATTATTCTTAATTTTTTTTTTTTTGAGACAGAGTTTCACTTTGTTGCCTTCCGTAGAGTGCTCTGGCATCACAGCTCTCAGCAACCTTAAACTCTTGGACTCAAGTGATTCTCTTGCCTCAACCTCCCAAGTAGCTGGATCTATAGATGCCCACCACAACGTCCGGCTATTTTTAGAGACTAGGTCTCGCTCTGGCTAAGGCTGGTCTCCAACTGGTGAACTTCAGACAATCCACCCTCCTCAGCCTCCCAGAGTGCTAGTATTATAGGCGTGAGCCACCTGCCCGGCTTATTATTATTATTATTTTTTTGAAACAGAGCCTCAAGCTATCCCCCTGGGTAGAGTGCAATGATATCACAGCTCACAGCAACCTCCCGCCACCCTCAGGTGTATGTGGCTGGTGCCCTATCCCCTAGGCCACAGTCGCCGCCCCACAGCCTACTTTTGATCACAAATTTTAAGCTTCATTTAGATTCCAACCCACTTTTTTTTTTGCAGACTGTCTCATTATTGTCACCCTTGGTAGAGTGCTGTGGCATCACAGCTCACAGCAACCTCAAACTCTTGGGCTTAAGCGATTCTCTTGCCTCAGCCTCCCAAGGAGCTGGAATCACAGGCACCTACCACAATGCCCGGCTATTTTTTGTTGCAGTTGTCATTGTTTTTGGCTGGGTTGGAACTTGCCACCTTTGGTTCTAGGGCTGGGGCCATAACCACTGTACTACAGGCGCCGAGTCCCAACCCACTTTTCTTTCTTTTGACACATAAATGCTTCAGTTACGTTATTGTCTTTTTTGTTTTTGAGACATTCTCACTATGTCACCTTCAGTAGAGTGCTGTGGCATCAGAGCTCACAGTAACCTCAAACTCTTGGGCTCAAGTGATTCTCTTGCCTCAGCCTCCCAAGGAGCTGGGACTATAGGCACTTGCCACAATGCACAGCTATTCTTTTTTTTTTATTGTAGTTGTCATTGTTTGGCAGGCCTGGGCCAGGCTCGAATCTGCTAGCCCTGGTGTATGTGGCTGACACTATAACCACTGAGGTATGGACACCAAGCCTTGTTATTGTCAATTTTAGTGAGGTACAATGAAAATCTGAAAACTGAGGGAGGGAATTTCCAAAAAATAATCCAGGCTTGGTGCCTGTGGCTCAAGTAGCTAAGGCACCAGCCACATAAACCTGAGCTGGCAGGTTCGAATCCAGCCTGGGCCCGCCAAACAACAATGACGGCTGCAACCAAAAAGTAGCCAGGTGTTGTGGTGGGCACCTGTAATCCCAGCTACTTGGGAGGCGGAGGCAGAAGAATCACCTAAGCCCAGGAGTTTTGGAGGTTGCTGTGAACTGTGATGCCATAGCACTCTACCCAGGGTGACAGCTTGAGGCTTTATCTCAAAAAAAAAAAAAAAATCTAATGTCCATTTGTAGTTAAAATAAAGAGATATCATTAATTCTGAAAAAATAAAAAGATAATGATAGGGGACTACCTGTGTCAGGTAATAAACAGTGGCACAAAAGTTAAATGGTTCACCACTCTAGGCAATCAATACAAATAAAATAAGTTAAATGCATAGTTCTGACTTAGATAGACAGATGAATGAAAGAGACTCGATGACCCAGAAGTAGTATTTTGTACATTACATAAGTATGTGTATGAATCGTATGTGATTTTTTTTTATTGGCTAGTCAAGTGAAGAGATAGGAGTGGAAAAGAAGCAAAGGAATCCGTAGTGGGTTATAATCAGTTAGACATAAACACCACTGCACTTGGACCAGCTTGTATGTGATTCTAAAAGGAAGCCTTATAGATCAGTGCAGGGAAAAAGGTGATCCTACAAACATTTGAGGAAAACACCCAAATCAATTTACTTTCACATAACTGTACACCAAAAATATTTTTGAAAATGAAAATCCTGAAAGATGGAATCAGATTGATGGAGAAATTAGAGGTAAGAAAAACACAGCCTTAGGTTCTTGACCAGAGTTGAGATTGTTCTTTCCAAGAGATGCCTGAGTTTGTTGTTGTTTTTTTTTTCAGTCAGTCTTGCTTTGTCACCCTTGGTAGAGTGCCGTGGCATCATAGCAACCTCAAACTCTTGGACTCAAGCAATTCTCTTGCCTCAGCATCCCAAGTAGCTGGGACTACAGGGGCCCACCACAACACCCGGCTATTTTTAGAGGTGGGTAGGGTCTCACTCTGGCTCAGGCTGGCCTCAAACCCATGAGCTCAGGGTATCCTCCCGCCTCGGCCTCCCAGAGTGCTAGGATTACAAGTGTGAGGCACTGTGCCCGGCCCCAAGATGCCTGAATTTTAAACTCAGAATCTACAAATACAAAATGGAACAAACATCAGGGCAATTCATTGCTTCACAACCTTCTTGGTTCAACAACCAGTTAATACAGAACTAGAAACAATGTCTTCAGAAGTTTCTGGGGAAAATTATTTGCATAAAGAAGCCTAGACCAGAAAAAATTAAGATCGAGGGTAGGTTTAAAAAATATTTGTAGCTGGGTGCGGTGACTCACACCTGACAAGACAATCACTTGAGCCCAAGAGTTTGAGGTTGCTGTGAGCTATGATGCCACTGCATTCTACCAAGGGTGGCAAAGTGAGACTCTCAAAAAAAAAAAATTTCAAGTCATGTCAGAATCAGAAAGTTTATAATCCTCTGTGAAAAAATAAGGCGAAGGGGAATACTCCAGAAGAGTGAAGAACAATCCAGGGAAGTTGATGTACAAGCAACCTGGCAGTGAGTATGATCCATCAGTGAAAGAAATGAACAGAAAGTCAGAAGAGAATTGTTTGAAATTGATGCTGGAAGATTTCTCATAAACATACAATTAAAATGCTGTTTATTGGTTTTCAATTATGAGAATAAAATAATTGTATTAATAGAACAGAAGATATTATAAACCTTAACAATGTGAAATACAAAATGGTAGTTGCGGGCGGTGCCTGTGGTTCAGCGAGTAGGGTGCTGGCCCCATATACTGAGGGTGACTGGTTCAAACCGGCTCCAGCTGAACTGCAACAAAAAAATAGCTCAGGCATTGTGGTGGGTGCCTGTAATCCCAGTTACTCGGGAGGCTGAGGCAAGAGAAACACCTAAGCCCAGGACTTGGAGGTTGCTGTGAGCTGTGACGCTACAGCACTCTACCAAGGGTGATAAAGTGAGACTCTGTCTCTAAAAAAAAAAAAAAAATGGTAGTTGGAAGAGGGAGAATTAAGGAAAGTGAGCTAGTTTTCTTATTCTTCATAGAGGGTAATCAACAGATACAGCCTGAAGATTATAGATCAAAAAATAGAAGTTTAAGTATGGTGTTTAAAGCCATGATGGGGGGTGGAGCCTGTGGCTCAGTGGATAGGGCTCCGGCCCCATATACCTGAGCTGGTGGGTTCAAATCCAGCCTGGGCCAGTGAAACAGCAGTGATGGCTGCAACCAAAAATTAGCTGGGCATTGTGGCAGGCACCTGTAGTCCCACCTACTTGGGAGGTAGAGGCAGGAGAATCGCTTAAGCCCAGGAGTTGGAGGTTGCTGTGAGCTGTGATGCCACAGCACTCTTCCCAGGGTGACAGCTTGAGGCTCTGTCTCAAAAAAAAAAAAAAAAAAAAAGCAATGATGGGAGCTTCAGGAGAATTAACATTAAGTAATAATTTATTAATATCTAACAAAATCAGGAGGTGGAGGTGGGAGGTCATGTAAATTGACTAAATGCCACACATTCTATAGCCAAAAAGCCAATGGGCACCATGAAGGCATATGATGGTTGGTACTGGAAGTATTAAAATCAGAAATAGGATGGCTTGGTTCTTGCTTATAATCCTAGCACTCTGTGTGGTGGAGGCAAGAGAATCCCTTGAGCTCAGGAATTTAGTAGAGACCCATCTCTACTAAAAACAGAAAAATTAGCCTGGCTTGGTGGGTACTGGGGTGGAGGCAGGTAGATCACTTAAGCCCAAGAGTTTGAGGTTGCAGTGAGCTATGATGATGCCACAACACTCTACCCAGAGTGAGGTTTATTTTTTAATTGTTTGAGATTCATTGAGGGTACAAAGAATTAGGTTACACTAATTGCCATTTATTAGATTAAAGTCCCTCTTATAATTGTGTCCCACCCTTTGGCTGGGTTTGGTGGCTCACGCCTATAATCCTAGCACTCTGGGAGGCTGAGATGGGTGGAATGCCTGAGCTCACTGGTTCGAGACCAGCCTGAGCCAGAGTGAGACCTATCTCTAAAAAACAGCTGAGTATTGTGGCAGGCACTTGTAGTCCCAACTACTTGAGAGGCTGAGGCAAGAGAATCACTTGAGCCCTAGAGTTTGATGTTGCTGTGAGCTATGATGCCATAGCACTCTGAGGGCAATAAAGTGAAACTGTCTCAAAAAAAAATTATGTCCCACCCTCAAGAGGTGTGCCATACACTGTGATCCCCTTCCTCCTCCCCTCTCCCCACTTGCTCATTACCCTACCCACCCCTTCGATTAGCTCATCTACTGCCGTCATATTATAACAGAATACATTGGATTCTTGCTTCTCCATTCTTGTGATGCTTTACTAAGAGGAATGCATCCCACTTCTATCCAGGTTAATACAAAAGATGTAAAGTCTCCATCTTTTTTAGTGGCTGAATAATTCCATGGTATACATATACCATAGCTTTTTTTGTTGCAGTATTTGGCCAGGGCTGGGTTTGAACCCACCACCTACAGCATCTGGGACTGGCCCCCTACTTCTTTGAGCCACAGGCACTGCCCACCATAGCTTGTTAATCCATTCCTAGATTGGTACAGATTGAGATTCTGTCTCAAAAAAAAAGGGAAGAAATAAAAGAGAAGAAATTAGAAATTCCTGGTAGTAAAATTGGAGTTGAGGAGATAAAAGTTTACCTTTTCATCTCAAAAGAGTTTAATTAAATTATTTTTATCTATTTTATCATGTACTTCTATTTCTTCTTTAATATAAAAGACACACACACACACATATATATACATATATATATATATATATATATTTTTTTTTTTTTTTTTTGGTAGAGACAGAGTCTCACTTTGTCACCCTTGGTAGAGTGCCATGGCTCACAGCAACTTCTAACTCCAGGGCTTTGGTGATTCTCTTGCCTCAGCCTTTTGAGTAGCTGGGACTACAGGCGCCCGCCACAACGCATGGCTATTTTTTGTTGTTGTTGCAATTTGGTCAGGGCCAGGTTTGAACCTGCCACCTTCGGTATATGGGGCTAGCACCCTACCCACTGAGCCATAGGCACCCTACCCACTGAGCCATAGGCACTGCCCATAAAAGCTATATTAATAACGATTTTAAAATCATAGCATATTCATAACAGAGTAATATGCAGCAGTTAAAAAAAAGAGCTCCTGGGCAGTGCCTGTGGCTCAAAGGAGTAGGGCGCTGGCCCCATATACTGGAGGTGGTGGGTTCAAACCTGGCCCAGGTCAAAAACAAAAACAATAACAAAAAAGCTCCTGACATGGAAAGAAGTCTGCAGTATCTTTAAATGAAAAGGGTAATTTGCAGCAAGACATGAGTTATATGATTCTAATTATATAAAAACATAAAGCTTATGTGAATGTTTGCATATTCATTGAAAATGCCCAGAAGGATAGAGACTAAAGTAACCATTAACTCAGGGGGTTGGGAGGCAGGAAGAGAATGGAGACTTTTAACATCTGTATCCCAGTCAGAAGGTTTCTGATGTTGCTTTTTAAAATTAGTATTTGTTGTACAATTTTTTAATTTTTTTTTTTGAGGCAGGGACTTGCTTTGTCACCTAGGCTGGAGTGCAGGTGTCATCATAGCTCACAACAGTCTTGAACTGCTGAAGGCTTCCCCTTCCCAAGCCTTCTTCCTGCCTTAGTCTCCTGAGTAGCTGAAACTTCAGGCATGGGCTACCATGCCCAGCTTACTTTCCTGTTTTCTTGTAGAGACGGGGGTCTCACCATGTTGTTCAGGCTGGTCTTGAACTCCTAGTCTTAGGTAATCTTCCCACCTTGGCCTTTCAAAGTGCTAGAATTACTTTTTTTTTTATTTGTTTTTTAGAGACAGAGTCTCACTATCGCCCTCAGTAGTGTGCTGGTAGCATCACAGCTCACAGCAACCTCCAACTCCTGGGTTTAGGCAATTCTCTTGCCTCAGCCTCCTGAGTAGCTGGGACTACAGGTGCCCACCACAACCCCTGGCTATTTTTTTGTTGCAGTTTGGCCAGGGCCAGGTTTGAACCCCCCACCCTTGGTATATGGGGTCGGCACCCTAACCCACTGAGCCACAGGGGCTACCCCCCAAATGCTAGAATTGTAGGGGCGAGCCACCACCGCTAGCTTACAATGTTTTTGTTTGTTTCAAGACAGAGTCTCACTCTGCTGGCCTGGGTAGAGTGCTGGGGAGTCATCATAGGTCACAGCAAGCTCAGATTCCTGGGCTCAAGCAGTTCTCTTGTCTCAGCTTCCTGAGTAGCTGGGACTACAGGTGCCCACCACAACATCTGGGTAGTTTTTCTTTCTTTCTTTTTTTGCAGCTTTTGGCCGGGGCTGGGTTTGAACCTGCCACCTCCGGCATATGGGGATAGCGCCTTACTCCTTTGAGCCACAGGGGCCACCCCTAGTTTTTCTATTTTTAATGGAGACAGAATCTCACTCTTGTTCAGGCTGGTCTCAAACTCCTGAGCTCAGGCTGTCCACCTGCCTTTGCCTCTGAGTGCTAGGATTATAGGCATGAGCCACTGCTCCTGGCCAAGTTTGTTTGTTTTTGCAGTTTTTGGCCAGAATGTGGCCCCTTCTCCCCAAACCTGGATCTCTGCGTCTTCCCAGTGGTCAAGGAGCTGGCCCCATTTTTCCTCTGACCCCACCCCTGTTACTCTCTTGCCCCTTGCTCCTGGTGGCACAGACACACTAACATCAATACATCAGGCACATTTCTGGCCAGGGCCTTTCTGCTAGCTGCTCCCTCTGCTTGGATGTTCATCTCAAAACTGGGCAAAATCTCTCCTCGATTCAAGTCTGCCCTCAAATCCCATCCTTCCAGTGAGGTTTCCCTGACGACCCTAATTGATAATCAAACCTTCCTCCACATGCCTGATCCTTCTTTTTGTACTTCCCCTCATGGTGCTAATCACCTTCTAATAAACTATAAATAATTTACTGTTTCTCACATGTTAACACAGCTTCCTGGTAATACAGTATAATTTTTTTTTCTGAGACAGTCTTATTGTGTCACCCTCGGTAGAGTACTGTTGTGTCATAGCTCACAGCAACAATTTCTTGGGCTTAAGTGATTCTCTTGCCTCAGCCTCCCAAGTAACTGGGACTACAGGTGCCCACCACAATGACTAGCTATTTTTTGTTGTTGTTGTACTTGTCATTATTGTCATTATTAAACCCAGGCCCAGGCTGGGTTCAAAAGCGCCAGCCTCAGTGTATGTGGCCAGTGCCCTAACTGCTAAGCTACAGGCACCGAGCCATGATAATACAGTATAAATGCCACAAGGGCAGAATCTTTGTCCAGGTTGTTGGCATATGCCAGCACTTAAGATGACTACCACATAGTAAATGCTGTTACGTATTTGTCAGAAGAGTGGACAAGACTTAATTTTCTGATGGATAAAATGAGTAAAATAGGACCTACCTCATATGGTCACTTAACCTCAATTTAGGATACTTAAGGATGGCTTCTGAAGTAAGTATCAAGTATCTGCAGCTGAGACCTAAAAAATGTGGAGTTAGCCAGGTAGAATGGTGGGGGAGAATGTTCCAGAACAGATTAGGAAGGTATGGAGCTGAGATAGATTTTGTCATGGTTGAAGGGCAGGAGACAAAGAAGGTGAAGGGGCTCAGCGCCTGTGGCTCAATCGGCTAAGGCGCCAGCCACGTACACCTAAGGTGGCGGGTTTGAATCCCCAGCCCGGGCCCGCCAAACGATGGCTGCAACCAAAAAATGGCCAGGCGTTGTGGTGGGCGCCTGTGGTCCCAGCTACTTGGGAGGCGGAGGCAGGAGACTCGCTTGAGCCAAGGAGTTGGAGGTTGCTATGAGCTGTGATGCCATGGCACTCTACCCAGGGGGATAGCTTGAGGCTCCGTCTCAAAAAAAAAAAAAAGGTGAAGGAAAGATGAGGCTGCAGAGGCCAGATCTTGCAGAATTGGGATAACCATGGAGGAATTACCACTGACTGTGAGGACTTGGCAGGGTCTAGCCAAGACTGTGATATTGGCTGCTATGTTGAGAACTGGAGGGCCAGGGCAGGGCTGGAGTGGGCAGACCAAGTAGAAAGCAAGACAGGCAACATAGTGTGGCCTGGGAAATACAAACAACAGGTACACATTCAAGGTGGCCCAACAGGTAGGTGTGGTGAGGAGTTGAATGTGGGGATGACGGGGCAAGAAATGCCTGACTGGAGAGCCGAGTGGATGGTGGCCCTGAAGTTAAAGTGGGCTTGCCCAGGGGTTGGCAGGGCTGGCGGAAGGCAGGGATTTCTGAGCAAACGTCAGGAGCACAAGTCCCAGCTCTGGCGCTTACTTGCCCTGTGGTGGTCTCTGCTAAGTGAATCCACATTAAGCTCAGTTTCCCTCTGTGAAGTGGACAGAAAAGGGTCTGTTCTGCTCATTGGTTCTGAGGATTAGTAAGCAGGCTCTCGAGCCCTCTGTACAGGGCCCACCTGGGCAGTTCTGAATGCTGGTTTCTCAGAGAAAATCTGGTATTTATCCTCAATCAAAAATGTTTAGTGGCTTCTTTATTTAGCAAAGTCATTCAAAAACCACAAAGAATCAGTCATGCGATGATGGGGTCCGTTTACAGAACAAACAAATATGCCAGGCACTGAAAGGTGCTGGGTATACCTAGAAGTGACTAGTACCAGGCATCAGCCACTCCCAGCTCTGAAGTGACAGGTGCCAATCCATGCAAGGGCTTCAGTGGAAGTGGCCCAGAGGTACTTCACTTTCCAGGGGCACCTGCATACCTTTCACAATGTGCTCTATCCTTTTGGCTGCTTGATCAGGCTCCACCTGGCCTACCTTTCCAGCATGTCTCACACTACTCTAGTCATACCTAGAGTTTCTCATAACTGTTGGTCTGTTTCATGCTTCTATGTCCTTTTAACATGTTTTCTCCATTGGAAATACTTTTCCCACTTTTAAAAACTAACCACTACTTACTCTATGAGATGCTTAGAATCCAGCTTATGTCACCACCAGGAAGCCTTCCCTGAATCAGATGTTGCCTCAGGTACCCACAGCACTTCCATGACGGGCTGGGTTATGACAATTCTCCAGCGTACCAATAGCATGCCCACTGCATAGCTGACTGAGATTTCCCTTCCCCAGTTGTTCTGGGGTTTCCTTCATTTCTGTAGCTGTAGAAGTTCTGTGATTTGGCTCGGCGCCTGTGGCTCAATCGGCTAAGGTGCCAGCCACGTACACCTAAGGTGGCGGGTTCGAATCCCCAGCCCGGGCCCGCCAAACAACAATGATGGCTGCAACCAAAAATGGCCGGGCGTTGTGGCGGGCGCCTGTGGTCCCAGCTACTTGGGAGGCAGAGGCAGGAGA
>CAUYQV010067414.1:0-52690 GCA_963574575.1 Galagoides demidoff
CCCCTGGGTAGAGTGCCATGGCATCACAGCTCACAGCAACCTCCAACTCCTGGGCTCAAGCGAGTCTCCTGCCTCTGCCTCCCAAGTAGCTGGGACCACAGGCGCCTGCCACAACGCCCGGCCATTTTTTGGTTGCAGCCATCGTTGTTGTTTCGCGGGCCCGGGCTGGGGATTCGAACCCACCACCTTAGGTGTACGTGGCTGGCGCCTTAGCCGATTGAGCCACAGGCGCCGAGCCCTCTTGTCTACTCTTTTATTTTAAACCTTTTATGTTTTAAATGTGTCCCATGAACAATGGAGGATGTAACTTTTATTTTAATCTAGACTATCTCTTAATAATTTAAACCAAAAGCCAGGCACGGTCCTAACTAATTGAGATACTGAGGTGGGAGGATTCCTTGAGTTGCAATGAGCTATGATTGTGCCACTCCAGACTAGTCAAAAAGGTCTCCAAAAACCAAAAAAGAAAAAAAAATATCATGTAGTTAAAGGCACATTCATGGGCACATAAAGTTTAGTCACTTGCTTTCTATGTTTTTAGTATTTCTTATTTTCTACCATTACCAAAGAAAAAGAAATTTCAGATTTATGGGAAGAAAAAAACACATAACTTGTTAGACTGCAGAATTCAACCTGGTTACTTTCCACTTATTATCCTGAGTGCAACTATACTGGTCAGCAGTTCTGAAAAGCCTGGCTGGACGGAAACCCTTCTTTTTGCTTACCTTCCATTTCCCTGAAAGGTCTTTCCTAGACTTATCCACCAAAATCACCTGAGTAAATCTGTCAAGTTAAAAACACAATCTTACTACCTTATGAAAGGCAGGCTTAACTAGTAGCAACACAGAAGGAGGAATTGTTTGGCACAATTACATTTATCACCCCTCTCCACCCAGAATAAAAGCAACTGGCCTGAACCCTCACCTTTATGGAGGCTCCCTCCATTATTGTAGTAGCCTTTACCACAGGCTGTCTCCACCACTGCAGTGGCCTGCATCACATAAGGATATCAGTCTAGAAAAGGTATAAAATTGATTGATTATTATACTCAACATTTTAAAAAAACTATTAGTAATATAAGAATTGAATAGAACAGCAATTACAGTCAAAGATTCTAGTATCGGAGGGCTAGTAAATAATAAAACTGGTAAAACATATGAGTAAATTTTTAAAAAGCATGAACTGGCAGAAACCTAGAGACAGAGATATATATGGGTTTTTTTTTTTTTTTTTTGCCCAGGGCTGGGTTTGAACCTGTCACCTCCAGCATATGGGGCCGGGTCCCTACTCCTTTAAGCTATAGGCACTGCCCAAGATATATTCTTTTAAAAAATTTCAAGGTGGGCAGCACCTGTGGCTCAGTGGGTAGGGTGCCAGCCCCATATACCAAGGGTGGCAGGTTCAGGCCCAGCCCCAGCCAAACTGCAATAACAACAACAACAAAAATAGCCGGGCATGATGGTGGGCACCTGTAGTCCCAGCTACCTGTGAGGCTGAGGCAAGAGAACTGCCTAAGCCCAAGAGCTGCAGGCTGTTGTGAGCTGTGATGCCCTGGCACTCTACCAAGGGCAATAAAGTAAGACTCTGTCTCTTTAAAAAAAAAAAAAAGTCAAGTAACATCTAGAAAACCACCAATGTATTAGGTTGCCAAAAAAAGTCACAACCCAACATAGTCTTACTATAATGTGACCTTCTTTGTGTCAAACCCAGATAAAAAATGTTTTCAAAATAAATTGATACTTACTCAAAGCCAATAACATGGTCTAGCTCTACAGTGGAATATTTCCAGCAATAAAAAGGAACTATCAACATATTATCTCATAGATTAATCTCAAAAACATTACACTGAATGAAAAAAGGCAAGCAAAAGAGGTTACATACTGTATTATTCCATTTAAATAAAATGTCCGGAGAAAGCAAATTTACAGAGACAGAAAGTAGATTAGTGGCTGCTTGGGATGGAGAAGCAGAAGGGTGTTAAGAGGTGGGAAGAGGAATTACTTACAAATGGGCATGAGGGATCTTATTTGGGAGGTATAAATGTTCTAAAACTGATTTATCAAGAGGTGCAACTCTCACCACTGACACTGCACCACTTTATAGTTACTAAAAATCACTGAAATGAGTAAAATATGTGAGTATTTAGATGAGGACACCCAAGCTAGTCACTAATAGGAAAACCAAGACACTCCAATGGACACATGAATAGTCCCAGAGGAGCCCAGGAGGAAAAATGCCCAGACAAGTCCTAAAATAATTTTGAGCCTCTGATTCCTACATATACAGAAAGCTGAGGTGTCTTCGATGGATGTCTGGTGATCAGGGATAAACATGGAAAAAAAAAAGTTGACTTTAATTTTGAATGAAATATTTCAATAAATAATCCTAATGTGAAATCCACCTCTTAAGTTCCTAAGTTTGTTTACCTGAATTTTTCAGTTCTACAATTTTTACCTAGATTTTCTACCCCAAATCTATTATGCCATTTTTAATGTTGTCTGGTGTATGGTAAAATTTTTAACATTGGCTGTTCTCTCCTGGAAGATAGTAAATATATTTAATAATTGATGTAACTGGAATGACTGTGAATATTTGCATTGTCTATTATTTTCTGGATTATGATATATTGTCATTTTGGGTTCCTGATTATGTCTTGTTTAAATGCTAGCACTGTATTTGATAATTGTACATATAAATAATTTGAATCCAAGAATGTTATTACATCTTTCCAGAGAGAGAATTTTTGTTTGCTACTGCCAGGTGCCATGGGGAACTAGTTATCTGGAATCCCTTTAATGCAATCAAAATTTGAGATTTTTCTAGGCTGCTCAGATAGCTACAGCCAGAGGGAGGACTGGTTTACTTTAATTTTAGGGCCCAGCCCTTTGATATATAATCCTAAGCACACTGGAAGGAATAAATTACTTTACTCCCACCTTTAATGAACCAAGGATTCTGAGTTTTGTACTCTTACTGCCAGGAGGCATTGAAAGCATAGCCTACTCTGTTATTTCTTCTAAATTAGCAAATATTTTCAAGCAAAAGTAGTTCTTAATGCAAGGCTTACTTCTTGGGGTTCCCACTGTTTCCCAAATTATGGCTTTGCAATTTCATCCTATCTAGTCAGTTCTTAGATGCTTTTAAGAAGATGTAAAAAATATTTTTCTAAGTTTTTAAGTTGTCTTCAATGGGTAGGTCTAATTATGTAGCTTATCACTATCCTTATTTTTTATGGTTTTTTTTTTTTTTGAGACAGAGCCTCAAGCTGTCCCCCTGAGTAGAGTGCCATGGCTTCACTGCTCACAGCAACCTCGAACTCCTGGGCTCAAGCGAGTCTCCTGCCTCAGCCTCCCAAGTAGCTGGGATCACAGGCGCCCGCCAGAACGCCCAGCTATTTTTTTGGTTGCAGCCATTATTGTTGTTTGGCGGGGCCCAGGCTGGATTCGAACCCACCACCTTAGGTGTATGTAGCTGGCGCCTTAGCCGCTTGAGCCACAGGCGCTGAGCCACTATCCTTATTTTTAAAAGTTTAAACATAGTTCTTAAGTGACAAGTAAGATTTCTTGATTAAAAGACAAACTAAATTTAAATGACAGGAACATTAAGTTTACTTGTTAACAAAAATAGGCATTTTACAGAATTCATGAAAAAATGTAACAACCTTACAAAATTGAGAAATATTAAAAAGTAGACACTGTGGCAGAGACAGTGGGATTCAAAACTTGGCTGAGCCTGGTGGCTCATCCTCCTTGTAAGGCTGAAGCTGAGGCTGAGGCAGGAGGATCAACTGAGCTCAGGTGTTTAAGACTAGCCTCAGCAAGAGTGAGTGAAACCCTGTCTCTACTAAAAAATAATGAAAATTAGCTGGGCATTGTGGTGGTCACCTGTAGTCCCAGCTACTTGGGAGGCAAAGGTAAGAGGATCATTTAAATCCAGGAGTTTGAGATTGCTATGAGCTAGGGTAAAGACAAGGCACTCTGGCCTGGAGCCAAGAGTAAGAATGTCTCAAAAAATAAATAAGTAAAAGGAAAAAAGAGAAGGAAAAGAAGAAAGGCTTAAAGGTTCTGTCTTAAGAAACTGGAAAAGGAGAAAAATTAAAGAAATAAAAAGAGAATTAAAAATAGGTGAGTAGGTGGTGCCTGTGGCTCAAAGGAGTAGGGCACCAGCCCCATGTTGAAGGTGGTGGGTTCAAACCCAGCCCTGGCCAAAAACTGCAAAAAAAAAAAAAAAAGGTGAATAGATAACAATGAGCAAAACTAAATTTCTTTAAAAAGTTAATAAAATTTATAAACCCTTTATACAACTTACCTAAGAAAAACAGAAAACACAAATTGCCAATGGATATTACAGAACACACAAACATTAAAGTGATAAAGGGGTACAATAAACAACTTTGCCTGATAAATTCTACAACTCAGATGGACATACCTCCTTGAAAATCACAACCTTCCAAAATGGATACAGAAAGAAATATGAATATTCCTGTATCTCTTAAGAAAACTGAATCTGCAATTAAAAACTTCCCCTCAAGGAAAATAACAGACATAGATGTTTCATTGGGTTCCCCTAATCAATTAGTATAGAAATAAATCCAGAATTCTATTTTAACTCCTTTCATTAAGTGAGGAATAGGTAATTTAATTTTTCACAGGGCCAGCATAATCTTGACACCAAAACCTGAAAATAATGTTCCCAGAAAAATAAAACCCAGTACCTTTTAGACACAGACTATTGTATGCTAAATAAATGTTCTATAAAGCAAAATAAGGATAATAAATCCTGACCAAGTAGAGTTTACCCCAGGAATGCCCAGATAATCCAACTGTAAATTGTAAATCAACTGATGTGTCACCACAGTAAAAGAATAAAGGAGAAATCACACGATCATTTCAAGAGATGAAAAGAAACACTTTGGCACTATTTGTTAAAACTCAAAACTTACTCATTGACAAAAAGCTCTCAAGTAAATCATGAATAGTAGGAAACTTCTTCAATCTAATAATGACTATAAGAAAACCCCCCAAACTTACAGCCAACATCACAATGGACAGTGAAATACTGAATACTTTCTGTCAAAAATAATAAATTTGTTCTCACCCCTATTTGACATTATTGTTGGGGGCCTAAACCCTTTCCCCTCCTACTCCTCCTCTCCTCCCAGAACAAAAGGCCTACCTGGCCACACCCCAATAGTTCCACTGGAAATGCCTTTCCAGCAAACTGTGGAATCTTCTTCCCCCTATACCCAGTATAAAAACAAGCCTCCAACTGCCCTCAGTGCAG
Source organism: Galagoides demidoff (assembly GCA_963574575.1). Taxonomy (NCBI): domain Eukaryota; kingdom Metazoa; phylum Chordata; class Mammalia; order Primates; family Galagidae; genus Galagoides; species Galagoides demidoff. The sequence goes on from CAUYQV010067414.1 coordinate 5,284, forward strand.
ATTCCATTACTGCCCGGGTGGATCTCTGTCCCCTTTCATTGAACTTAGCCTGAACCTCTCCCAGTCTCTTCCTGGGTACGCTACTGAACCCCTTTCATTTGGTGTTGAAAACCTAGGACTGGCAGGTGGCTGGCAGCCTAGCCCAGCCACCCTAGTTCCCTCAGAAACTGGTCCTGGTATTGCCCAATATGACTCTGACCTGCTTGTTGGACAATTCTAGAGGATTTTGCCCCAACTGCCATTTAAGGGTAAGATTCCTGAACACCTTCACATAGAACTTCCCTTGGCCTTTCCGTGCCTCTGTGTTCTCACATCCCCTTTGCTTCACTGGCACTGAACTAGGATTTTTGTTTTCTGTTTCAGGCCCAGCACTGAGCCCTGGTTTAAGCTTGTAACCCTGAAGGGGCTGTGAGTCTCTGGGAATAACAGGGGATGCCCTCTTTTTCACCCAGGTAGGGGAAAGATATCTGAGACATGGGAGTGGGCCCTTCTGTTCCCTCAATGGAAAAACCCAAGGGTGTCTCCTTTAACAACATAAAAATTTAGGCCCCCAACAATTATACTAGAAATTCTAGCCAGTGCAATAAAGGAAAGAAGCAAAACTGTCTTTATTCACAGATCACATCATAATGTACAGAGAAAAACCAGAGAAATACAAAGAAATACAAATCAATTTAGTAAGGATGAAGGGAATAAACCAGCTATTTTTCTATATTCTAGTAATAACTGTAAAATAGGCTCAGTGCCTATAGCTCACCTGTAGTTCCAGCTACTCTGGGGACTGAGGCAGCAGACTTGCTTGAGCCCAGCTGTTTGAGATCTCAGTGAGCTATGACTACATCACAGCAGTCTAGTCTGGGCAACAGGCCTTATCTCAAAAAAAAAAAAAAAAAAGTTGACTTCTAATTCAGCGAAAGCACATTTCTGCTCATGAAAAAATATTACTACAAATGTGAAAATATAACCCGAAGACTGAGAAAAAATATTCACAGTCCACATAGCCAACAGAGGCTCTTATTTAAATAACATAAAGAACATGTACAAAGAGTTTTTTTAAAAAAAATTTCAGGCCGGGTGTGGTGGCTCACGCCTGTTGTCCCAGTGCTATGGGAGGCCTAGGCGGGCGGATCACCTGTGCTCAGAGGTTTGAAACCAGCTAAAGACCCCCCTGAGCCAGTTGAGCCAGCGTGAGACCCCATCTCTACAACAACAGGACAATGAGACAATCCCAACTACACAGGGGGGGGGGGGGCCAGAAAACACTACAGGAGGAAGAAGTAATAATAAAAAAAAATTAAAAAAAAATTGCATACAAAAGGGAAAAACATTCAAATGTTTACTTGCACAGAGTATATATGTATGAAAAGTGCTTAATGTCATTAGTCATAAGGAAAATGCAAATTTTAAACCACCAAGGTACCACTTCACATTCATTTTTTTTTTGCAATTTTTGGCTGGGGTTGGGTTTGAACCCGGCACCTCTGGCATATAGGGTCGGCGCCCTACTCCTTTGAGCCACAGGCCCCACCCACATTCATTTTTTAAAAAGGCTAGTAACAGCTCCGGGCCTGTGGCTCAAGTAGCTAAGGCGCCAGCCACATACACCTAAGGTGGCAGGTTCGAATCCAGCCCTGGGCCACCAAACAACAATGATGGCTGCAACCAAAAAAATAGCCGGGCATTGTGGCAGGTGTCTGTGATCCCAGCTACTTGGGAGGCCGAGGCAGGAGACTCACTTGAGCCCAGGAGTTGGAGGTTGCTGTGAGCTGTGATGCCATAGCACTCTACCCAGGGGGACAGCTTGAGGCTCTGTCTCAAAAAAAAAAAAAAGGCCTATAACACCAGATATTGGTGAGGATGTAGATAAACTTGAAATCTTACACACTGCTAGAAGGAACACAAATTGTTAAAACCATTTTAGAAAATTAGAAGTTTCTAATGATGTTAACTATATAACTATTACCAAGCAAGTACATTTCCATTTTCAGGAACGAATGCCTCTCACTGGAGAATCATTCTTTGATGCATTATTCAATAATGACTGAACCTCTGTTTGCTAAGTTATTTGCTAAATGTTGAGGACATAGAAGTGATCAGTCTCTGCCTTTATGTAGCATTAATAGGCAGATGATTTTACAAAGTAGGGTGGAAGGAAACCGTAGGGAGCACATACTTTTTCCAAACTTGCCCAATATAAAAATCACTGGGGGTGCCTGCTCAATAAAAACACAGATTCAACAGTCTTAAGGTTTAGTTAAGGCCTTTCAGAATGTCATTTCAACTGAAAGATAAGTGGGAGTTAGCCACAAGAGAAAGGACTCAGTATTGATTTTGACAGAAAGGGTAAGGAGAAAAATGATACAGGACAACTAGATGTCATGTATAAAATGAAATCATCCTCATTATTGAGTATATAACTCACAGAGCTAGGAACCTAGGTAGGGGAAGAGTTTTCTGTTTTTAATGTTATTTTTCTTTTGGTAAGGAGCACTAGAGATGAGTTCATTTCTTACATGAGTTCTAGGTGCCTATCAATACATATGAATGAAGGACGGTGCCTGTGGCTCAAAGGAGTAGGGCACCAGCCGATATGCCAGAGGTGGAGGGTTCAAACCCAGCCCCTGGCCAAAAACTGCAAAACAAAACAAAACATGTGAGTGGAAAAGACACAAAATGTAAAGCTTAGGGCGGCATTTGTAGCTCAAGGAGTAGAGTGCGCCAGCCCCGTATACCTGAGGTGGCATGTTCAAACATGGCCCTTGCCAAAACTGCAAAAAAAAAAAAAAAAAAAAAAAAAGTAAAGCTTATTAAATATCTAAACTGTAAGTATTCAGCTACCAACATATGGATGGATGAATGGATTGACTGACACAGGGACTTGTTCTGTCACCCAGGGCTACAGTGCAGTGGTGTCTGCATAGTTTGCTACAACCTCAAGAGTTCCTGCCTCAGCCTCCTAAATAACTGGAACTACAGGCACCCATCACCACACATCGCCAAGTTTTCTATTTTTTTTTTCTGAGATGAGGTCTTGCTCTGTCCGGTCTCTAACTGGCCTTGAGCAATCCTCCCTCTTTAGCCTTCCAAAGTGCTAGAATTACAGGCATGAGCCACTGTGCCCAGCCCCAACTTTTATGTAATTAAAAAAAAAATCTTTGGAGAGAGAGACAGGGTCTTGCTCTTAAATAACATTTCTCCAAACATACACAAATCACCAACAAAAACAGGAAAATATGCTCAGTGTGTGATAGTTGAAACGCAAATCTAAACAATGAGAAACCACTTCACACCCACTAGGATGGCAGTAACAATGTAAAATAAATGTCAGCAAGGATAAGAAGAAGAAGAAATCAAAACTCCCATCCACTGCTGATCAAAATGTAACATGCTGCAGCTACTCTGGAAAACAATCTGTCGGTCCCTTAGAAAGTTAAATTCAGAAGGACCTCACGCCCAGGAATTCTGCCCCAGGCACGTGCCCATTTTTGTTAGCTCTTCAAGCTCACTTACCAAACTAGCTCCTGCAGAGTTCTCCATCCCGGGGAATGGCACCACCTGAGTGGTAGGACCGTCCAGCATAGACAACCCCCCTCGTTCTCACCAGGTCTTGTCAATTTAACCGACACTCACAGCTATCCCGGCAATAATCTCCCATTTGGCCAGAGTTCTCTTTCCAAACTGCACGTTTGACCACCTCACCCTACTGCTTACAACTCAGCAACAGGTTGTCAATCGTTTTCAGATGGATTCAAATCTTAGTAAGTCCTTTAAGACACTCGGAGGGTCCGGACTCTGCGTTCAGCTGGGCGCTCCGTCTTCGGGGACAGCGGCCTCGCCATTCCCTTCTCCAGCTGCCCACTTAACCTTCAACTCCGCTCCACCTTCGGATCGCGTCTCAAACACCCGCTTTTCGGGAGACCTTCCCGGCCGGGCCGCGGGGTCCTCCCGGCAGCAGGGCTCTGCCGCCCCCGGTTCGGTGCAGGGACGCACAAGAGCGAATCTCTCCTTCCCGGGGAAATAACAGGTCGCCCGACTCAGCCAGACAAACCTGCGAGTTGTTCCGCGCTCACGAAGCCAGGCTGGAGCTGCCCGCTTGGAAGCGAGTGAGAAGCCCTCGGAACTCCACGGCCGCCCGGGAAAGGCCGAGCCCGTGGCCCCCTGACCTCGTCCGCGCCTCGGCCGGACCGGCCTCGCCGCCGTTATCCGGCCCCACGTGGGTTCGCCACCTCCCCGCCCCTGACCCCCGGCCCACCCGCTCCAGCCCAGCGGCCGCGCCCTCCGCCGCCTCGCTGCCCAGCCTACCGGCCCACGTCCACGCCCGTCGCCTCTGGAAGCCGCGCTGCCGCTGCCCCAGGCACACGTGAGCCGTCCCCCCTCCGCAGCCGCCTCAGAGCGAATGGCGCTCGAAATGTGGCCGCGGTGCCCGACGGGTAACGGCTGCCAGTGTCCCGCCTACCGCCTGACGAAGCGCCCCCATATTGGCCATCACAAACAGGGCGACACCGTGATTGGCTCAGCATGTGGGCGCCAAAGCGCGGGAAGGAGGCCGCTGGCATAGATTTTGCCCGTCGGGTGGGGGAAGAGAGTTTGCACTGGAGGCTGGACCGGCAGAGCCACACAGAAAGATTTTGTCGGTTTACAGCCCGAGACCCTTGTCTCTACACCACGGCTCTGCAAACCCACCACGCAAGAAAATCCTGGTGGGCGGTGCCTGGGCGCCAGCCCCATACGCAGACTGGCGGCTTCGAGCCCGCCCCCGCCAAACTGCAACAAAAAAAGGCCCGGCGGCCTTGTGAGGGCGCCTGTAGTCCCAGCTACTCCGGCGGAGGCAGGAGAATCATCTAAGCCCAGGAGCTGGAGGTTGCTGTGAGCTGTGGCGCCACTGCACTGTACCGAAGGCGACCAAGTGAGACTCTGTCTCAAAAAAAGAAAGAAAGAAAGAAAATCCTGGTGGCAGCAGCCAAACTGCCCCTTGTTTGGGCCCATGCTGGACAGGGGTCTGGCCTCTTTCCTTGCTGGGCTGCCTTCTCGGCCGCCTGGTCCCCGGTGTTTTACTCCGCTCACACTTGGGTGGCCTTCCAGGAATATCGTCAGCATGGCCTGGGACCAGGTAAGCCAGGTAGGCAAAATTTATGGGGCTGCCTAAAACTTCTGCGATATTTCAGTGTAATTGTATTAAGTCAAAAGTAATGAAAAAATCCACAATGAACAAAATTTCCAAATAAGCTCTCCAATTTTCGTTTTTGCTTGAGGTTCTAAATGTCTCTACAGTGCACACTGTTACTGTTTTGTCTTCAGAAATGTGAATATTTTGTTCATTATAGATTTGGGGGCAGGGCACAGTTCTACTCTTTCCTTCTCCCACCCCCAAAGAGTGGTGTCATCTCACAGCAACCCCAAATTCTTGGGCTGGCTCGTTTTGCTATTTTTGGTAGAGACATGTCTTGCTCTTGCTCAGGCTTGTCCCTGAACTCTTGAGCTCAAGTGATCCTCTGGCCTCGGCCTCCCAGAGTGCTGGGATTACAGGCGTGAGCTACTGCGCCTGGGTTGCATTTTGGTTTTTTAAGCAATTACATTAAAATACTATCTGATTATTGAATTTTTTGTATCCTCCCCATATATTTTGTGCTTTGTCAGCCCTGATAGCAAATTTAAACTTGCATAAAATTTAAACTTGAACAGTCCTGAAAGGATGCAGATGGCTTTATTTGCTTATTTGTCTCAACATGTGCTTGACTGCAGAAGAGTAAAGGAGGGCTCTCTGAATAGCTGGCAGATGGAGGAGGGAGCTGTAAGGCTGTGCTTGCCCCCAAATTGTCCACTCAAAAGCACTTCATCCATTCATTCCACAGATTTGTACTGGCCTACCAGGGGCCAAGTGCTGGGCTTGGTGAATAGGGAACAAGGAGGATGGGTTTGCCCAAAGTCACCTGGGACTGACTTAATACACTTTCAGCAAGACTTACCGTTATCTAAGGTTCCTCTGAGTGCCTATTAAAGTGTAAGTCTTGTCCTTGTGCAGTGGATTTAGTTTTTTATCACTGTGTCATTTAAAGTTAATGCTAGTGAATGAAGAGGTGGCCACGGCAGTGGCACATCAGAGCTGCTGACAAGTAATGAAATCTGTGTTGTACAAAAGGCTTCAGGCTGAGGCTCACATTAGGCTGGACACACCCCTCTGGCCTGGTATGGGGAGGACTTGTGGTTTTGGGCTATGGTGAGCCTGGAAGGGATGGCTCTGGGAATGTGTCCACAGAGAGAAAGGCAGCCCTGATGATACCAGGTTTTTGATGCTGGATTTCCAGGCTCTTGGTCATGACGATTCGATGAATGAATCTATGGACCACAGGATGGTCAGTTAGTTAGGTTTTATTTATAGAGATATTATTACAGCTCTTACAAAGAGCCAAACCTTGCAGAGCAGGATAAGATAGGTTTTATATAAATGTCACAGCTTTTACAAAGAGCCAAACCAGAGTAGAAGTGTTACAGTTCTTATAAAGAGCCAAACCTCCTTGCAGAGCAGGGTGTAAGTGTTACAGCATTTCCTCTTCTGCTATCTCTTCCTCAACCGTCTGCAGCAATCTGCTGAGGTCTTTGCTCTCCTATTCTCTCTTCCTAGAAGGTCTGCCCCTAGGCACTTTACTCAGGGGTTTATATAGGGGCAGTTGTCCAATGAGCTGAAAGCTGAGCTGAAAATAGACCAATCAAGAGCAGGATTGAAAATGGACCAATCAGGGATGCACTGGAGGAATCGCCGGTGTTTTCCCCTGATTGCCCCGTTTTTTTTTTGTTAACTGGAGCCTCCGGTGGGAGAAGAAAGGTACTCTTTTTGCTCCAGCCTGCTGGTTTCTGTGCCAGCTGCTGCCAAGGCAGAGCTGGCAGGTTCCCCAGCTCCACTTGGCTGAGCTGGCTGGGATGCCACTTTTCTGGTATCACTGATACTACACAGCTGGAAACCGTATCCCACTCTAGGCCCTTGATGCTTCTTTAACCACTATGGCACAGTGAGAATTGTTAGAAATTGCTTTCCTCTGCTAAACAGAGATTTGTCAAATGTTCATTCCACTGTTGACCCCTCTCTATGCTACTGGTACAACACAAAGTATGTCCACATTTCAAACTGTTGAAAACAGTGATCTTGGTCATCCTTACAGAGGTTGACTGGAATTGGAGAGTAGAGACAGGATGTTGTGCCATGAGGGGATAGGGGCCCAGGCGTACTGAGCACAGACATCTCTTGGGTTACCAGGTTGCCGAATAGGTAATCTGTGCCAGATGGTGACGCTGTTGCTTGTAGGCAAAGCACTGAGCAAGCAGCAGGCAGGGCTGTGGGGAGTTGGGGGTGGACGCGGGGGTGGGCACTGCAAAGAGAGGCGGTTTTAAGAAGGGCAGGCAGCCTGTTTGCATGGCCCACTGGATCTCCTGTTAAGGCAGGTGAAAGAAACATACCCACTTAGTAACCTCAGTTGTTTTTGTGGGTTCTCTTCGTGCCTTTCTCTGGCCCCCTCTGAGGTTTTCTAGGCGAGGACTCTGGCTATTTCACCAGCCCTGGGGGCGTGGGACCCTTGCTCCTCTGTGTCTGAGTTCCCTGTGTCTGTGTGTGCAGCTGGTGGCTCCACCTCTTCTGCCAGGCACTTCGACCTTGTCTGGACTCAGGGAATTGATTTGGGGTTTATATTGTTTTGATGTGAAGTTTTCCATTTTCAAGAAATTGATTAGTCTCTTTGTTATATATTTCAGTGATTTTTTTTTTTTTTGAGACGGAGCCTCAAGCTGTCCCCCTGGGTAGAGTACTGTGGCATCACAGCTCACAGCAACCTCCAACTCCTGGGCTCAAGCGAGTCTCCTGCCTCCATCTCCCAAGTAGCTGGGACCACAGGTGCCTGCCACAACGCCCGGCTATTTTTTGGTTGCAGCCGTTATTGTTTGCCAGGCCCGGGCTGGATTCAAACCTGCCAGCTCAGGTGTACATGGCTGGTGCTTTAGCCGCTTGAGCCACAGGCACCAAGCTGATTTCAGTGATTTTAGCAGAAATTTTTACCCCATTCTGTGCTCAGAATAACAACATCTGTGTAATAGTTTTTACTCACCTTTTATAATTTGATTTTTTACTTCTTTTTTTTTGCTTATAATTTTAAAATATCCTAATGTTATTAAAGTCACATGTATGCAATGTAGAACATGCAGTATGAAGAAGTGAGGCCAGGGGCAATGGTTCACACCTGTAATCCTAGTGCTCTTGGAGGCTGAGGTGGGAGAATCCCTTGAGCTCAGGACTTTGAGACCAGCCTGAGCAAGAGTGAGATCCCTTTCTCTACTAAAAATAGAAAAACCAGCTGGGCATTGTGGTGAGCACCTGTAGTCCCAGCTACTCAGGAGGCTGAGGCAAGAGGATTACTTGAGCCCAAGAATTTGAGCTTGCTGTGAGCTAGGCTGACATCAAAGCACTCTACTCAGTGTGACAGAGTGATACCCTGTCTTAAAAACAAAACAAAACAGAAGAAAGTGGGTATCTCCTATAATCCTACTTCTCACAAAGCCTTATTTTGGATGTTTTGAGGGAGCTATCTATAGAGAGAAACCATCCAGATCTTCTCCCCAGCTGGCCCTTGATGTCCATATACATAATTAATCTCTCTGTTCAGGAGCTGTTACAATTATTTTATTCCACAAACATCTACTGAGGTCTTGTTATGTATCAGAGAGGCCATGGACTGCAAAGCTTAAGACAGCCCTTCTCAAGGGAGCATACAATGTAACTGGTATCAGAGAACATATTAGGGTCTAAGACGTGGAACAAACAGGATGCACAAAATGGTGTGGCACTTATAGATCAGTCTTGATAGTACGGAAGCCACATCCTGGGAATCCTCAGGAAATGGAATGGGAAAATAAGGTAGAACTAGCAGGCTGGTGCCCTTCTGAGCAAGGCTGGGTGGCCTCACTGTAGGGACCTGTCTTTGCACTTTTGTTACATCAGTAATACTTGGTGGATGCTCCTTCACTATCTTGTATTAAAATGATCTTGTCTAGTTGCAATGTTGCTGTTGTTTTTTAATTTACAGATGACTATAAAGTAATTTTGTGAAACTACACTCCAAAAACAAATTTCTAAGTGCATTTAGTAAGAAATCACTTGGTTGGCTTGGCGCCTGTGGCTCAAGTGGCTAAGGCGCCAGCCACATACACCTAAGGTGGTGGGTTCGAATCCAGCCCAGCCCGCCAAACAACAATGACAGCTGCAACCAAAAAATGGCCAGGCGTTGTGGTGGGTGCCTGTGGTCCCAGCTACTTGGGAGGCTGAGGCAGGAGACTCGCTTGAGCCCAGGAATTGGAGGTTGCTGTGAGCGGTGAAGCCATGGCACTCTACCCAGGATAACAGCTTGAGGCTCTGTCTCAAAAAAAAAAAAAAAAAGAAAAAGAAAAAAGAAATCACTTGGTTGAAGATGAAATCATATGGTTTCATCTGTTTCTCATGATTATTGCTATTGTTTTGTTTCTTGGGGCAAAGTGTTTGTTTCTTTTTTGCTATTACAAGATCTGAACCTACTCTTTAGATTTTCTAAACCTAACTGATCAGTTTTGATATATAAGTAAGCTATTGATTTCTATGCATTGACCACATTTACTAATTTTAAGGGATTCATTAAGTTCTATAGTTTTGCAATAGAGTACAAATAAAACTTACATTGCCTCTTACACCATATTATGCCTTATTACTATTTTGTATTTTACTGCATTGTCTACTAGTGGTTCTCAACCTGTGGATCGTGACCCACAGGAACTGTATTAAAGGACTGTGGCATTAGGAAGGTTGAGAATCACTGGTCTACACCTTTCTCAAAAGTGCTAAAGTACGATGCTTCTGGGAATCTTTTTTCCCCCTGATTTAAACAAAAATGCTTCTATTCGCTGTTTTGCTACCAAATGTGATTTTAACTATTTGCAATAGTATTTTTAACAATATTGCAGAATTATCCTTCTATTCCTCAATCTGTTTTACCTTTATGAAATATTTTCAAGATCTATGGTTTCCCATCTTTATTGCTAAATAAAATTGAGCTTTAGCAGGTGGTAGACCATGGAAATTCTTCATATTCTTCACCCTGTCCTCTCTACTCATAAACATTTTAATGGTCAAAAACATTCTGAAGGCTATGATCAGATCAAATCAATAACATAACAAATATATTCTCTTACTTGTGAAAGACTGAGGATCAGTTCTTCTGCTACTATCTTCACGTATTTGGATAATCGGCTTCTAAAAGGGTAGAATATAGGGCTCTGAAAGAAAGAAAAATGGTAGAGGAAGGAAATCTTGATGAAGAAGTAGGTAAAGCATGGAAGGGTCAATGAATTAAGCTATAGTTTTTCTGCTGGTCTTGAAACAGGGTGGCCACACCTGAAGTCCCCTGAATCCCCTCCTGGATGGTCCTCTCAAGCAGAGATGAGCTTCACATGCCCAAATCTGCAACTTCCAGGGCTTTCTGTAGTGGGAGAAGAAAGGCATCTTGCTCTCTGGACTGTGAGGACTCAAGATATTGAAGAGCATGGGGACAGGGAGGGATGCTGGTGTGCACCTGCTGGCAAGTGTGGAAGCCGGGACTCAGGCTTGGAACACACACATTTGTGCCTGGCTTTCAGGCTAGAACAGCATTTCCTAATATGCGTTCTGCAGAGCCCTGATCCCAGAAGGCTCTGTGAAGAAACAGGTCTCATGATCACATGGTTTTTGAAGTGGCGCCCAGTCCATCTCCCGTGAAGGAATCCCAATGACATTCAAGTTCAAAGCTCCTCAAGAAGCAAACCCATCACCCTCAAAGGGAGCATCAACAAAGGCTGTTTGTTTACAGAGCTCTTTACTTAGACTTTAGCTCTTTACTGACATTCCAAGAAATGGGTGGTCCATGGAAACACACTTTGGGAAACACTCATGGAAATGCTCAACTCATGGTTGGTACTAGTAGTAGTCATGACAACGGAGAAGCAATGCAAGCTATTGTTCCCTGAGTGTTGTGTACCAGACAGTGCTCCGGGCCTCTGGTGCCAAGTAGGACAGGCGTGCCCCAGCCTCACAGTGGAGTGGTTATGAGCAGCTACTCAAGGACCCTCCATCTGGCTGTTGTGTGTCTTCGGACAAATCGCTCTGTGCTTGCTTCAGTTTCCTCACTTACAGCGTGGACCTGCAGCGGGTACTGCAGAGGTCACAAATGCTTGTGGATGTGCAGACGGTCATGTGTTTAGTCTAACAGCTTGGAAGGGCGAGGAAGACCAAGCAGGGAAGACCAGGAAGGGTGTGTGGCTAGGGATGATGGTGGGCGACAGTGATGGAAAGGGAGGGACTTGTGAGCTCTCACTGGGGCCGTGTGCAGGAGGTGGGTGTGGAGGGGGAGAGGCAGAGGAAGGGCTCAGAGTAGCCCTGAGGCCTCTGCCCAGGGTGGTACGGTGGATGATGCCACATCATGGGGGAGGATCTGGGGACAGGTGAATGCTGGGTGGGCAGGGCAGGGTGGGAAGGGAGACCGGGAACCCTGGCTGTCTAAGCTGACCTGGTTTGTATATTTTCAGTCTGTTGCCCTTTGTCATCCCTTAGTACCTCTGCTGTCCTCAGTACTCTTTGCTGGCCCCTCCTCTTCTGCCTAATCCTTGTTAGACACCTTCACCCTAGACAAGACTCATCCCAACACTTGAAAATTGCACTTTGCTGCTGACTCCTAAACCTACACCTCCAGCCTGGCTCTTCCTGCAGTCGTACACTCAATTCCCCACCACCTATCGTGGAACTGACGTGCCAGCAGTGAAGGAAAATCTCATATATTAGATGCTGATAAGCTGACAAAAAGGCAGGAAAGGGGAACAGGAATTGTTGAAAGATCAGAAATGTCCTTTTTAATTTTTTTAAGGGAAGGATTTCACTATGTTGCCCAGGTTGTCTCAAACTCCTGGGCTCAAGTGATCCTCCTGCCTTGGCCTCCCAAAGGGCTGGCATCACAAGTGTGAGCCGCTGTGCCTGGCCTGGGGTTTACAATTTTAAATAGGGTGGTCAGGGAAGCACTCACTGCCTCACAGCACAGCTGTTTTGATATTTCATAAGCTGAAATTTGATGTGGCCTAACGGAACTCTTTATGATGGGCGGTCACTGTTAATCTGAACGGCTATTTCCTATGTGGCACTGCTGGTCAGGCCCTAACAAGGCAGGATGAGCCTACGTGCTGACATCTGGAGATTGCTTATTCACTTCCAGGGCTGCTGTCACAGATAAGTTGGGGAACTGGACTCCAGGTACTGGTCAAGGACACAGGCACTCTGGGCACCCAGTGAAGCATTAACTAAGTTTAGTCTAGAGTAAAAATCTTTGAAGATATAAACACTTTAAAATGAGAAGATATTGTGTAACCTTCCAATCCATGAGAAAGAAGCTGTGACTGTACACTATGATGAGTAATGGCATTGCTGACGCTTCCTCTTACTGTGAGAACATTAAAGTAACAGAAAGAAACAGGAAAGCAGAACAGCTTTGAGGAGGTATCTTGCTGTTCTCCAGAATTGCTGGCTTTTCTGTAAATAAAACTGTTGATGGCTCGGCGCCCGTAGCTCAGTGGTTAGGGCACCGGCCACTTTTCTATAAATAAAACTGTGGATGGCTCGGCGCCCGTAGCTCAGTGGTTAGGGCACCGGCCACATACACTGGGGCTGGCGGGTTTGAACCTGGCCTGGGGCTGCTAAACGACAATGATGACTACAACAACAAAAAATAGCTGGGCGTTGTAGCAGTTGCCTGTAGTCTCAGCTACTGGGAGGCTGAGGCAAGAGAATCATTTAAGCCCAAGAATTTGAGGTTGCTGTGAGCTGTGACACTACAGCACTCAACCGAGGGTGACATAGTGAGACTTTGTCTCAAAAAAACAAAAACAAAACAAAACCCTGTTGCTCTCTCATCTGCTTCTCCATTGACTGACTCAGTGACGGGTGGATCTACTCCTTGGTCCAGCAACGTATTTTGGTGATCATGAAGGGACCATCGGGTTGGTGGCTTGGTAAATAAAGACTCACTGAGGGCCCTGACCATCTTCCTGGACTGGCGTACGTGCATATGTATACACACCTGGTTATGTCTGTATGTGTGTCTGTGTACACACCTGGTATCTGTCTGTATGTGTACACACTTGGTATCTGTTTGTATGTATACACATCTGGTTATCTGTCTGTATGTGTAGCGTTTGTCTCTGTGTGTATGTGTACACCCCTGCTATCTGTCTGTATGTGTGTATGTGTACACACCTGGTATCTGTCTGTGCAGCGTTTGCCTGTGTGTGTGTGTGTGTGTGTATGTGTACACACCTGGTATCTGTATGTGCAGTGTTTGCCTCTGTGTGTGTATATGTGTACACCCCTGCTATCTGTGTGTATGTGTACACACCTGGTATCTGTCTGTATGTGTAGTGTTTGTCTCTCTGTGTATGTGTACACCCCTGCTATCTGTGTGTATGTGTACATACCTGGTATCTGTATGTGTACACAACTGGTATCTGTCTGTATGTGTAGCGTTTGTCTGTGTGTGTGTACACACCTGGAGGAAAGCCTGTTGGGGTGAGTCCTGTCTGATTGGGCCACTTAGGAGTACTACTCTCTGACTAAAGGAAATTAACATTCTATCATAACATTGCTTTAGGCTCTAAGAAAAAATGGCCCTTGAATGGTTCCTTAAATTGTTATACTTTTTTCAGTTTAATTTGTTTTGTCAATTGAACTGGTGATGTTAACTTGTGATGTTTAAAATCTTTTACAAACCTCAAAAGACAATTTCAGCTAGATATGAAATTAGATATGAAAACATTGGCTTCTATCATGATGGATGGTTCTCCAAATACATTAGGTCAAAAATACAAAGTTTCTGGCATTTTAAAATAAGAGGCTGTTGTTTCTCTTATTGCTTTATTTCACTGTATGAAACATGACAATGTTGTGCTCAGTTTTCTGAGCAGTCTCTATGAAAAGAGACATGGATACATGTCAGGATCAGCCAGTGTACACAAGCCAATGCTGTGACTCACCAGTGTTTGAAACTGTCAAATAGAAGACAGGAATTTATTGATCTTGCCCTCTTAGCCAATGTTCATTTTGGGTGCCACAAAAGGGTTTTACAAAGATTTACTGTCTGTTAACTGCAGTTTAAGATTTTCTTGAAATAAAAGGAAGCTTGCTAAATAATTAATAATTAAAGTAAAAAACTGGCATTGTGACTGTTTTCTCTCTGATGTTATATTACATATGAATGAGCTAAATTTGAAGCTCAGGAAGACCATTATGGCTGGGCATGGTGGCTCACTCCTGTAATCCTAGCACTCGGGGAGGCCGAGGCACGGGGATAGCTAGCCTGAGTTCAAGACCAGCCTGAACAAAAAGCGAGACCCCATCTCTACTAAAAATTGAAAAACCGAGGCAAGAGGATCGCTTGAGCCCAAGAGTTGGAGATCACTGTGAGCTATGATGCCACAGCACTCTACTCAGGGCGACAGCTTGAGACTCTGTCTCAAAAAAAAAAAAAAAAAAGAAAAAGACTGTTAGACCCTTCTATGTGATTGATGTAAGCAAGTTTAAGGATTTATACTGATATGGAAACTTTTCAAATTACAAATCAATAATGATAATTTTAACACATGCATCATTAAGCTTTTTTTTTTTTTCAGTAATGTGTCTTTCTGTCAGTGTGGCTAGAATGTTGTAGCATCATCTTAGTTCACAGCAACCTCAAACTCTTGGGCTCAAGTGGTCCTCTTACCCCTGAGTGCCTGGGGGAGGGGGACAGAAGGCTGGGGGTAAAGGCCTTCTTAAAACACATGGGAAGCATATCATTGCGATCCCGAACAGCATTGGATTAGTGTATCCATTTGTGTTATCCACTTCTGATGTCTTTTGAGTAGGCTGCTCTATGTCCCAAATGCCCTTTCATTTCTAAAACTGAAAGTGATTTGTAGGAAATATACAACAGGAATCCTGGTCCAGGTTTTCAACCATCTCCTTTCCCAATCTTCTCATTCAGGCTGGAATAATGGGTCTCAACAGGGGTGCTTCTGGACCCCACAGTGGACATTTGGCTATGTCTGGAGACATTTTTGTTTGGGGTGGGGTTTAATGGCATTTGGTGGTGGTGAGCAGAGTCCCGGGATCCTGCTCACATCCCATGGCACACAGGACAGCTGCTCCCAGCAACCAAGAATGAACTGACTCAGGATGAAGGTCATGGTGAGGCTGAGAAAGGCTGGGTGACAGGGATAAAAAAAGCCAGCAACAGATTCCCAGTAGCTACATCTGCAAGAAAAGTTTTATTCCGTGAAAATAGATTTAAAAATCATGTTCTAGCCTTTTCTACTTTTGTCCTTGACACCATTGCCTCTACTATTTCCTACGTCTTCAGCTTACTTTTTATTCTATCTAAGTGCACTGATTATGCAAATATACCTTTGTTTTTAAATAGGGGAAAAAATCGATTTGACATTAAAAAAATGAAAAGAAGATCCAAAATATATAGAACACTAAATATGAAATCAGTTAAAGATTTATTTTTCAGTGGGAAAAATTAAAACCACATTGCTCAAGTCTTTCAATATTTCATTTTTTATTTTTCTAATAGTACATTCTTTAAAAGAAGTTAACAACTTCAATTCCAAATATAAGGATTAAATAATGCAAATGAAAAGCTGTCATTTTCAGTGAAGCTATTGCCTAATTACCCTGGAAAAAAGTTTTCTTATGACGGAACTGATGCAAAAATCCCTTAGAAAAGCTTCGTTTGTAGCCTGTAAAGAGTCTTCTTAAGGTCACTTTTACGTCTAGACCATCCCCTTGTTTCCAGTGAAAGGTTCTGCTTGGTAATGGCTTGTGGTTCCACAGTGTTTTGTGTATGAAAAGCGCAGACTAAGATACTACTGACTGAAGCTGCTCCCACTGCAGACTCTGCCATGAAAGGAAGTCCCGACACTGTCACATTTCCCCTTAATCTTCAGCAAGACACATGAAAAGAAAACCCAAGTCCCACCTTCATCTTTAGTTGGATCACGGTTTTCAACGGCGTTCAGAGGCTGCTGTGCCATCAGACACGGCCCCTCGAGGCCCAGTGTGCTTATTTATGGATACTCTGCAGGTTCTGGGTGTTGGCCCCAGGCGGGCCAGGGCTCTGCAGGCAGAGGCATCTGGTGGTGGCTGGGGTGCCTTTGGTGAGCCATGGCACAGAGCACCGAGGAGCTAAGTGTCTACCGCGGTCTTCTCTCAGATGGCAGGGGAAGAAGCAGCGCTCCAGACAGGACAGAGAGAAGCCCATGGACAGTGCTCTCCAGTCACCAGCCAGGTGCCTGTCCAGAGTTGGTGTCTACTGCTGGGACAAGAGTGCACTTCTGTTTGCTTTCATTTTTTCTAGACGCTTCACTAAGTGGCCATTGCTCACCTCAAGCTCTTCTGTTTTATCCAATGCAGAGCGGAGCTGGAAGCAGAGGAAAGGCAGTGAGCTCCGAGGAACTAGTTTCCTCCAAACATAAATCACCATGACCCCAGTCCTACTGAAAAATACAAGCATAACTTGGACCCACGAAGTGCTAAAAATACATGCATATGTGTGTGTGTTTCTTAACTGAGGAAGTAATACAAGGCCCGTGACTCTGGCATCATGAGTGACGAGGTGAACCTTCCTCCTTTGAAACAACTGGACCCAGACAGGGCACAATCCTGGGGATCCTCAGGGTCTCACAAAAGGTAAGTGAGGCAAATAAGCAAACAGACAGTCAAGAGCTCAGCCTGGCCCCGCTGGAGGAGGTGGTCCCCCACAGCCCGGGCAGCCAGAAACCAAAGTGGGGCTATCTGAGGCCAAGAT
The DNA here is from genome assembly GCA_963574575.1 of Galagoides demidoff. Taxonomy (NCBI): domain Eukaryota; kingdom Metazoa; phylum Chordata; class Mammalia; order Primates; family Galagidae; genus Galagoides; species Galagoides demidoff. The sequence goes on from CAUYQV010067414.1 coordinate 22,155, forward strand.
GCTCACACTTGGCAGCCAGAGCCCCAGCGCCTGGGAGTCAGGGCAGGAAGGTGAGCAGCAGAAGCCATATTAGCAGGTGCTGTCTGGACCCCAGGCGGCAGGGCAGAGTGGAGGTGCCCTAAGCTGGAATACTACGGGCACATGGCAGTGGAGACAGGGATTATTACCACAGAGTCTGTGGCTCAGCTTCGACCCAAAACCCTCAAGAAGGGTGACTTGGGATCCTGGGACAGAAGTCCTTCCGTCCATCACCAAGAAGCAGAACCAAGTCCTCTGTGACTGCAGGAAATTTCCCCAAGTCAGGCCTGGAATGTTCCTACAAACAAAAACCAAGGATATCCTCACAAAACACTATATCCATGAAGGGGAAAACCATTTGAGTGAGCGTCAACTGAAGAAATAAGCAACAGAATTAGACTCCCAAAGACTGAACGTGTTTCAGTTGTCAGATACAGAAAACAGAATAACTGTCAGGAAATGTTTTAAAAAATAGGTTATGATTTAATAAGAAAGCACACATATAATGAGAAACTATCAGGAATAAATGTACTTTTTTCCTTTTAAAAAAGGTAAATTGGAAAATCTATGCAAAAACAATCAACTCTGTTTCTTGTCTCTTACACATTAGAGAGAGGTAAGGTGGTGGAAAGTATAAAAGAGAGATGGTTAAAAAAAGTAGAGGTTGCAAGGGGAAGGCCTAATAACCTCTGATGAGAGTCTAAAAGGCAAAAGTAGAGAGACCAGGAAAGAGGAATTATTTAAAGAGCTAATGGTTAAATACTTTTCAAGTTGATTTTAAGAAAGAATTCATGGATCCAAGAAACACTATATATCCCTAGCAGATAAATAGCAGTAAACCCACATCTAACAGGTTAGAATAAAACTGCAGAAAATCAAAGATGAAGGATTTGGAAGAAGCTAGAGAGGGAAGAAATCAGGTTACCTACAAATGTCCCACAGTTAGAACTACAGATTCCCTAGCAGCGTCAATGGAAGCTGGAAGACGGCAGTTAGCATCATCGAGAAAGCCGTCTTAGAGCTGCACATCGCTCAACAGTACTGCCCAAGAACGAGGGTGAAAAAAAAGCATTTATAAACAAAAACTGAGGGGATTCACGACCAAGAAGGTCACTCAAATGATCTACAAGTACAGTGTCAGATACCAACTGGAAAGACGGGTAAATTGGCAAACGTGTAAATATGTCAGTGGGCTGTCTAAAACAACCAACTGTGTGGCTATGGGGGCATAAAGCACATGCGTGTGTGAACGCATGTGTCAGGAAGGGGACTACAGCCAAGGTGCTACAGGAGGGGGGTAGAGACACTGTTCAACTTTAAACACTTTTTTTTTTTTTTTTTTTAAGATGGAGCCTCAAGCTATCCCCCTGGGTAGAGTGCCATGGCATCACAGCCCACAGCAACCTCCAACTCCTGGGCTCAAGCGAGTCTCCTGCCTCAGCCTCCCAAGTAGCTGGGACTACAGGCACCTGCCACAACACTCAGCCATTTTTTTTTTTTTTTTGGTTGCAGCCATCATTGTTGTTTGGCAGGCCTGGGCTGGGGATTCGAACCCGCCACCTTAGGTGTATGTGGCTGGTGCCTCAGCTGCTTGAGCCACAGGTGCTGAGCCAACTTTAAACACTTTTAAAGTTAAATACCAATAACATCCCAAGACTGATCACCCAAAGAGCAAAAATTGAATATAGATTTTAAATTTGGAGAGAGAAAAAAGGACATAAATGGACATCTGCAGTAGGACGGTAGAAATGAGTCCCGCAATACCAGGAACGGGATTAAGGGCTCTAGTGGAAAGCACAGATTTCAGACTCAATACAAACAACCACCACCTGCGCTATATGCCTCTCAAAAAAAACAACCTAATGCGTAACTACACAGAAAAGACTCAAGGCAGAGGGATGGAAAAATCAAAAGTGGACAAACGCTACCCCAAAGGAAGCTGGTGCTGCCACATTAGTAACTGGCAAGTGAACACAGGGACCAAGAAACACAGGTCCCTGCCTGACAATGGAAGGAGCCCTCAGCAAGGAGACATTAGGAATTTTAAACAAACAGCCTCAAAACTTATGAGCAAAACCTGACAGAGAAACAGGGAGAATGAGATAAATCTACCACCATCTACCTACTAAAGAAGTTGTACGAATCTCTACCAAGTTACTGTGAGTGGCAGCAGACACAAGGAATACCACTTGACAGGTCTGATCAACGGAGGAACACAGAACTTTGCATCTGTAAGTCAGAGACTACACGTGTTTCCTAAGCATGTTTGAGACGTGTACAAAAATCAATCATGGATCAGGCAAGTATTGAGCAAGTTACAAACAAAATCCAAAGGCCAGGTATGGTAAAGACCATGTTCTCTGATTGTAGCTAAATTAAGCTAGAAAGTCAAATAAGAAAAACTCACGTTTTTAAGAAAGCCTATTTCTACATAACTCATGGGTTAAAGTAGAAATCATAATGGAAATCTGGAAATACTTAGAATACGGTAACTGAAACAGCCCACATCAACACGTGTGGGATACGGCCAGAGATGTGAAAGGATGACCCCAGAGTCCGAGGGGAGACGGACGCTTTAGTGGTCAGCTGGGTCCAATCCTGCAGTGAGAGCGACCCCTGGGCATCTAAGGCAGGCGATCCTGCTAGAACGGGCCAGGGGTGTGGGGCCTCAGGGAAGGGAGAGGACCTAAGGCTCTTTTTCAGGGGTCACCTCTTTGCTTTTAAGGGGATACGGACTGAGTGGCATGGGATGGGGAATGTGGGTGAAGAAAGATTTTTATAGAGGAGAGAAAGAGCATTCCTGGGCTCTTCTCTACTGCACTCGCCCATGTGAGAAGGCCACCACTTCTTGCCTGGAAGGGCACCATTACCTCCTGTCGGGTATCTCTGCACATTACTGAAATATAAGTCATCTCTGCACTCACTGGACCCTCTGTGTGGAAGGACTTTCTCCCAGTCTCATGTCACTTGCCCCCTACCAGCTTCAGGTCTGTCCTCATATGTCACTAGAAGGGAAGTCATCCTTGGCCACCTTAAAACTGCGCCAGCCTGAGTTACTACTGTGCCCTGGCCCCTTCCTGGGCATGGGCCCTTCTGCCCCCAGAGGGAAGGTTCTAAGAAGGCAGAGGCTTTGTCCTCAGCACCCGGTAGATGCTGTAAGTATCTGCTGAACAAACAATTTCGTCAAGTGTCTTTAGTAGGTAAAATATGTATAATTTTTTTTTAAGAGATTGGAAGCACAGAAATTAGTGAGTGTGACCAGCAGGTGGCCTCAGAGCAGCTTAGTTTCCCAGGAGGCACTTTTCTTGTGGTGAGCTCAGTCCTGGCCTCACCCCTGCACCACCACCTGGTGCTGCACCACAGTGGGTCCACCTCTCCCAGTTCCCTACACAGACCCGCCCCAGATGAGACAACATAACTGAGTGTTAAGAGGCCTGGCCACTCCTTTATCTCAGTAACTTGGTATTTCTAGATGGGTCTTATGGGAAATACTCAAGACTGCTGGGAGCTATTTGATGCCAACAATGATTTGGCCCTCATCTCCGACCTGGCTGAACCTTTATTAGGATGCTGGCACTTTAGGTGGTTTGCACATTTGACAGTGAAGAGCCCCGTGGTGCATTTAACTGTAGTAAATCCTTCCTGTACTGTCCCAACTAGAGGGACATTTATCACCCGTTCTTTCCCTGAAAACGGCCTAAAAAATTTACCTCTCTTTGGAGTTTCCGCTTTTCGGCTTTAAGTTCATCTTCTATTTTTTCTGCATTTTCAGCAGCCGATTTATAACGTGCTACTTGACTCTCTAACCTTATTACCTAAATGGGAGGGAAGAACCACAGGTATAAACGGGTAGACCCATTTCCTTCTTCCGTTGCTTTATTCCATCTGAGATCAAAGAGTGTGGCTTAAAACACGGGAGAACACCCTGCAAAGAATTAGGATGTGATTCGACATTTGGGGCTACTGTACGACTGAGTGAGCCCCCCTCCCCACTGCCACTGACAGGGACTCGTTTCCTTGACCCCCATGGTGCTGACGCCCCGCCACCTGGCTCTGCCTCTCTTCTCGTAGATTGCTCTTCTGGAAATAGAATGAACCATGCTGGTGAGCAGAGGCTCCACCAGGGCCTCAGCTCTGTCTGATCCCTCTGGGGAACGTGGTGGGAAGCAGAAAAGGGCAGGTGAGGAGTGACAGGAGGAGCCTGGGCAGGGCCCGCCCCAGTCAAGGTTCTGAGACGGGAGTGGCAGAGGCCTGACGCACACACCAGTCCTGTGCCACCCAGGGTGCTTTGTCAAACTCATCGTCCTCTATGTGCACCAGTCTCCTTTTTGTTTCTATAAAAATTCTAAGAAGTTCCATCCATCCACATATACCCACAACTGAGGGTGGAAGAGCAGCTTCTTCTCTCCCTCTGGATAGAGCACACTGCCCCAGGGCCCAGCGTGCTGGGGGCAGGAGAGCCCCGTCTACATCCCAGGGAGAGCTGGCCTGGCAGGGAGAGAAACCCAGGGAAGAGAGGAGTCCAGCATGAAGTGCTTTTTAATTACTAAATTATTTTTAAATGACAAAGTTTAACTCCCCAAGCCACATTAGCTATTTTCTATAACCGTTATTCATAAAGGATTAATGTCTGTTATAATAACCTGAATCATAATTACCCTCCCTTCCCACTTGTTCTCCTCTAAGAAACACTTCAAGATTTGCTGTCTTAACATATTCAGGACCTTTTTTTGGTTCTAAAAGTCTCTGCTTATTTTTGTCCTCAGCCCTTCAGGGAGATTTCTAGCAAGTCCTGTTTAACAAGTTTACACATACATTTTGTTCTAATGCAGTTATCTCTTGCTCAGATTTTGCAAGTTTAAATTTGAGGTCGCTGATCTGTCTGTTGGCATCCCCTAAAGGTTGAAAGAGAAGGAAAATTTGTTAAGCTCTTGGGCTTTCAAAATGTTAAAACAATAGTTACTGGGCACCAAGCCCTTACTTTATGGTCATTTGGCAAATCTGTTAGATCTGGCCGAGGCCACCAGGCTTGCCATAGCTGGGAAGAGGAAAGGAGCTCTCTTCCCGTGAACCCAGGCTGCGAAAGTGCCTTTATGCCCTGTGCATAAGAAATGTTGGGGTGGGGGAGAGAGAGACTTTGCGTAATTTTATCTCCTGTAAGCCCGTTTCTACTTCATTGGCATAAAAAATATGTTTCAATTTTTTCATGCAATCAGCAGATCTAAAACCTGCTGCGTCCAGTAAAATAACTGTGGTTTTTTCCATCAGTGCTTCACATGGTGACATTTTGGTGCCTATTTTTTTGGCACCTGCTCTAACTCACAGGCTCTGAGAGAAACACTTTGTTCTGCCCACCTATCCATCCTTGTTCTTTTTTTTTTTTTTTTTTGAGAGGGAGCCTCAAGCTATCACCCTGGGTAGAGTGCCATGCCATCACAGCTCATAGCAACCTCCAACTCCTGGCCTCAAGCGAGTCTCCTGCCTCCGCCTCCCAAATAGCTGGGACCACAGGCGCCCGCCACAACACCCGGTCATTTTTGGTTGCAGCCATCATTGTTGTTTGGCGGGCCCGGGCTGGGGATTCGAACCCGCCACCTTAGGTGTACGTGGCTGGCGCCTTAGCCGATTGAGCCACAGGCGCCGAGCCTCCATCCTTGTTCTACCCCATAGAGAAACGTTTGTGCTTTTGTATACATGGGCTTTGGGGGGACACAGGGGAATACTGGGCACGCTTTGCCCGGACGGTTTCATGCCAGTTTTTCTCCAGCACAAGTGGACGAGTTAACTTCCACACAGGGGTTGACACTTACTTTGTAGATCCATTACATGCACGTCTGTCCCATTTTCCAAGACATCTTCAGGTCGAAGACTGTCTGGCTTGCCATTCTTCTGTCTCTCCTCTAGCTGCCTTTTGAGTTTCTTAATCTGAAAACACCCACCGGTAAAAGATGTTAATTTCTCTATTCTAAATGAGACTGAAAAGCTGAACTTAGAGCCCGTCAGAAAGGAAGCAGCATGTGAAGCAAAAACCAACACCCCATAAGTGCAAACGGCCCCTCCCTGTGGTTATGGAGAGTTCCCTGGGTGTCAAAGAGACAGGGACCGTGTGATTACCCCTGAGATAAATGTGGTGAAGGTTACAATCCACCCTACAGCCCACCAGCTGGGCAGGGAATCTCTCCCCTTTTATGAAGAAACTAAAACAAACAAAAAATCTGCTAGTTAGTACTCTTCCCAGAAAATACTACAATTTAATGCACAAGGAATGAAAATTAAACAATTTTTACAATATCAGCCATGAATTATTTTGTGTCTCTGGATGAAAAGTTATTTCTAAAGTTGGAATTCCCCCAGACTCAGGAGGAGAGTGTACATAAAATACTTCAAATGTTTAAGATTAGCAAGTCAGTGTGCTATTAAACTTTCTTTATTCACAGAGAAACCAGAAAGGGGCCCTTGGAGCCTTCTGGGGTTGGGTGTATCTTAATTAAAATCCCCAACAAGAATCTCTGTGCTCCTTCTCACAGAGCCAGGTTGAGCTGAGCCTTGCTCAGAGGTGGAAAGTGGGTATCTACACAGCTTTCGTCCCTCTAGGAGAGAAACAGTCTTTCTGCTGTGCCTGGTGTGTTTCCTCCTGGGGGGAAGGAGATCCCTAATTAAGTATACACCGTCAGTGCCTGCTACTTTAAGGACGGAAGTACAAATTCCAGTGGATATGTGTTCTGAATAGATCACAGGAGCTTCAAGAGAGCACTCCCACTATAATCAGTGCTGTAGAGTCTTCAGCAGAGGTGTAAAAAAGTCAGGGAAATACATCTCTTTAGGCTTATGAGGGAGAATTAGGAGAACCGAGTTATTAATATTTCTTGAGGTAGGAGAGACCAATAAAGAGGAACCCACAGTTCAAACAACTTTGATCAGCTATGTCAAGAAGTACTTGCCAGGGGTGGCGCCTGTGGCTCAAAGGAGTAGGGTGCCAGCCCCATATACGGGAGGTGGTGGGTTCAAACCCAGCCCCGGCCAAAAACTGCCAAAAAAAAAAAAAAAGAAAGAAAGAAAAAGAAACACCTGCCAGAAAGGAGGCAGTGAGGCAAAACTGACCTTATGGACCAGAAGTAAGAGAAATGGTGTTTGGAAGGACTTAGTAATACTCTTGCCTCTCGATGGGTGCCTAGACCTTTACACTAGTATTTATTTTAAGCAGCAATTCAGTAAAACATACCAAATTTAGCTTTGAGTCTCTGAGACATCCTCACTCAACCTCATATGATTTACGATGTCCTATTTGGATAAAAATATTAAGAAAAAAACCACATGGCTTGATAATTATTTTTGGTTATATATTTAGGGGTTTTCTGAGTAAGCAAAAAATAAGGATAGGAAGGTGGTTTCAGGTGCCCCCTTCAGAACCCATAATGTGATAAAAGGATTGTTACCTGTTCCAATAAGCATTCTCGCTCATCGACAAGCTTTTTCAACCTAATATCTAAAGAAATCAGAAAGATCCGGGTTTAAGTGAATCTGTGCACCGCACACTTCAGCACATAGCTAAACTGAAGATGGTCGCTGAGGTTAGTGAAATGAAGGATGGAGTTATACACACGTACCACGGTGAATGAGGCCACAGACAGGACTGGGGGAGTTCAGCCACAGGGTCGGGGCAACCTCCCGGAACATGCTTCACGGCAGGCGCAGCATCCGGCCGCATGCAACAGGCTAGTCTTCTACCTTAGGTTAGCATGCAAGGACTCTAGGGCCAAGCCACACTGCAACACAAGATCTCACAGGCTTCATGGTTTAACATCATTAGCAGTATACAGACACACCCAGGGTCACAATTCAATAGCACCAATTTGAATCATCCTCACCTTTCTGAGTTTACATCTCAGACACATTTATTTTTCTCCTTTCTCTCATACACTCATCAACATCAGAGATTTGACTACATGTTTAGGACCCCTGAGTCCACTAACAACACATCTGCTAACCTAGTTACCAAGAGCTGTTATTCTTTTGGGGAAAAATGCTCAGATGGGTTAGATGTCTGTAATTTCTCCCACCACATATAAAAAGAGATGCATATATATTAAGTGTCTCTAAATTCCCCACACTTCTCTGTAAAGGGGTATCAAGTACTAGAATGTTTAGATTCAGAGGAGAAACCCAAGGGCTGGGAAGGGGTATAGGGTTTGGGTAAAATCCCACATCAATTTATAGGCAAAATCAGGATGATAGCATGAAACAGCGATGGTAACATATATTGCCCACTTCCCCTGCGACACAGGGGCTGTCCTGCTTTTGCACCATTACCTCATTTAGCTTACTTCAGCTCAGAAAGCCTGCTGGGTGGGCTGACCCTGCATCCTTCTTCTATAGGTGATGACTGGAGGCCCAGAATGATTGATCAACTTTGCTGAGGCCTCCAGGCTGGCCACAGGGCTGCACCCCTAACCACTGCATACTACTGTTTTTCCAGATCTAAACTTGTATTTCTGAGTCCACCCTGACTTCTGGCCCAAGGCTCTTATTCCCAAGAGGACACTGCTATCAGAATGTATAGCTCCAAATTCTTCAGAGTAAAATACTAACCTTGATTAGTCATGTAAAAAGAGAATAATTCATATAAAATATATTTTTGTTTTCATTTAAAGAAATCATCTGGCCACATTCTAATCCAAGTTCTATCTTTCTTCATTTTTGCAAAGACCCTAAGTTACTATTTTGAGAGGCACAGCAACAAAATAAGACACCAGAAAATGTTAAACATAATATACAATAAATTAAATGTATGATCTGAGTTCCATTTTCATTTACATACACATTGCTTCTGACAGCTGTTGTAATTATTCTGTCTATTCCATACACTTACCCACATTGAAACAAAAACTTTATATAGCTATAAACCTGATTCTTTTATTCAATATTACTTTTTATTTTATATTCCCACATACAAAAACTACAGGCATCATAAAAACACCACATACACTAAAATATGATCTTGAAGCTCATATATTTATTGAACAATTTTTTAAATCTTTTTCTATCGGAAGACGTCAAATATTGTAGATTAGTAGAAAATAAATGTTAAAATGTAATGAATGCTAGCAAGAATAATCCAACCTTCAGTTAGTGTTACAGTGAGAATATAAAAAAGAGATAAAACTCTTAGTTTTAAAGACGAATTTTAAAGCAGAATTAGAGAAAAAGTGAAAACGAAGTAGTTTTAAGAAAATTTAAAAAATAAATAGCAAAATAATTTGGCATAAAGAAAAAAGGAGCCCTGCCTTTCACAGCTTTAGAAACCAACAAGCCTAACTGTGGAGTAGAACCCCTCACAGAGGCCGCGAGTCTGACGCGTCCTGCCAACCTCTCACTGCCGTCCTTACTCAGTGAGCAGTGTGGGGCTCATCACCCAGCGGCAGCACCCCATTTACAAACAGATGAAAACACAGCACTTTAAGACACTGATTACAGTTTTTTGAAATAAGTTATTGAAAAAGATGAAGTCCCCTTGTCCCCGACTCAGGATGTTCTTTTATAGTGGGAAGCTAAAATTGGTTGGCTATTGAAGGTTATTTTTAGTAATTGTGAAAGGTTTATATTTTTAAAAACCTAGTTTTTATGCATTAAATTGTAATGAACTTTCTGGTATGCATTTTCGAGACCCATGAAATGGGAGACAAAGAGGTAGGACCTTCTAGAAAATTACTGGGGTAGCCAATTCCTAGTTTCGGGATTCTGTGAACTCCTGTGTTCCTGGGCCATTCTTTTGGCCCGTGTGTCTTAGCCAGTCTGTCCTGGGGCAGAGCAAGGCCAACCCACAGCGACTGCGCCCGCCAGGAAGCACATGCCTTTAGAGCACTTTGCGTGATCCTCACCAAGCTCTGACAGGTGGGCTCTCACAGACAGCAAAATAAGGCATATGAGTGAGGTTCAGTAGATTACTCATAATGATCTGTTTCCAAGAGCATATTTTTAATTCTGTGGATTAATTCCTCTTCCCACTGCCCAGAAGAATCATCTCCCCCCTGTATTTGTAAAGATGACAAAGGAGATTCAAAGAAGACTGAGGGAGACCAAGGCCTCTTGAGAAACAGGTTGCCTGGCTGCCACTTGGAGCGAGCGTCATTGCCCTGGTTGGTTTCACCTTCCTGGCTGTCCTCCCTGCAGGGAGCAGCTCCCTCCTGCAAAAGGCAGAGCTGGGCTGGGGCTGCAGCCGCTTCTTGTTTCTCCTGTTTGCAGGGCCCAAGGGGTCTGCATAGTCGGGAAATACGTCCTTATATCATCCACTAGCCATTCCTATCTCGAAAAATACACGTGAGAAGTGGCAGTATAAAGAGTGGAAGGATGTTCCTCCTGACAAAGTTCTCTGTGCATGTGATTATCACACTGAACAGGACTGTTCTGATCATCACACACACACACTCCCTTTCCTTGAGGGGCCAGACATTTGGAACAGGTCCCACAGTCACAGTCCCTTGGCTCTGCGGCTGTGGCAGCACCCTGTGCAGTGAGGCCTTCCAGGAAAGGAGTCTATTGGCAGAAAACACTACCCCCAGAATTAACATTCCAGGGTACCACTGGTAAGTGAAACTTTGAGGGCATTAGGTCTTCAGTTAACCACAAATGCTAAGGATTATAAGAAGTAGTCCACACCCTACATCTCATTCTTAAAAACTCTTAAAAAATTTTATTGCTCTCTGACCTCTGTATATAGTAAAAACCTATAATTCAAAAATCTGTCTTTCCCCTACAAAGCAGGATATATCACTGTAGACAGCAAACAGGCCTCCATTACCAGAGGAAGGAGGCAAGGAGGCTATCTTTCCTATATTTCAAGGTAAATTTCTCTTCCTCGTTTTTCTTTTTCAAAATCATATTGGCTGTTCTTGCATTATTTCTCTTACATGTGAATTTTAGAATTAGCACAGTTCATGAAAAGTCCTATTTGTCTTGATTAGACTCATATAAATTATAAATTAATTTGTGGAGAATTAGCATCCTTGTTACAAATCTTTCTTTCTACCTATAATATAATTTGCCACCTTTTCAGGTCTCCAAGAAATATTTCAATAATGTTTTGTAACTTTCTCCAGAGTGTCTCACACTTTCCTATATTTATTCCCAGTTGTCTTTTTTTTAGGGGGGGGGGCCCTAATAATACTGTTTTTAAAATTCTCTATACATTTTCTAATTGGCTGTAGGTGGTGTCTAAAAATAAAACTTTGAACTTAAGCAATTGGAAAAAAATCTGTCTTTGCCTATTTTCTACATACAGCCATAATTGTAACTATTTATACTTTTGAAATAAGCTTTACATGTACGCACAGTACTGCTGTCTTGCTTTGGGCATGAACAATATCCAGGGGTTTCTATGGTCCGTGTTATAGTGACACGTCAGTGTCCAGGTTTCTCTGGGGATACAGCTGGCAGTAACCCTTTTGATTCTTTTCTAAGATTGAATCTTTTGACCTTGAAACCTTTCTAAAGGCCTTACACCTTACTCCTTAAACTGACTCTATCGAGGTGACTCATTTCATGATAATGTACGACCCTTCACCGTATCAGTGTAGTATAGTAGTATAGATGCCCTCAGAGCAGAGTAACTGATGTTCACAAGGAAGTCTGTTCTTTTTTCTTTCTTTGCTCCTATCCTGATTCGCAACTGTCCACTCCCCAGTGGAGACCTTCCCATGTGTTCACACCACACTCCTTGCCACATACAAAGTGATCAAAACTGCACTGAGTTGAGAATAACTAGAACTTGGGTGGCTGAGTCGAGGGTGTGAAGTGAGCTTAGGGTCCTGAAAGGGGCTGTGGAATAAAATGGGAAAGAAAGGGAAGAACTTGGAATGGTTTGGTGATGTCACCATGCCGAGACTCTGGTTGGTGAATTCCTTCCTAAGAGGCAGGAATGAGTAGAAATGAGTAGCTGTCTGCCTTCCAGGGTGAACCCAGCTGTGCTGACGTGCGTAACCTAAAGCCCGTCCGCCTCCTGGAGAGCCGGGAATCCTTCTCCAGCAGCCTCAGCTTCCTCAGCTCCACTTCCCTCTACTTCAGGGACACGTAAGCAGTCAAGTTTTTGCTGTTTTCCTCATACTCTTTAAACTTTCTACATTTAAGCAGAGCAAGGGAATGGAGCCCTTTCTCAACTGGGGTTCCTCAGCAGAACCGCAAATCACGGGAGATGCCATAAGGGACGATGCCCCCATGCTAGAACCAGCCTGGTGCCAGGAGAGAAGGCCGCTCATGACCAACAAAGGGCAGGAGGCCTGGGCCTTTCCCAGAACCCCAGCGAGGATTAGCAACCCAGAAGCACATAACCGTAAAGACGGTTATCATGCAACACAGCATTCTGACAGACTCAGAATTCCAGTAGCCCAAAGAGTAGAACCACAGGCTTGTACAATTATAAAATGTCTTTATTTCCATGACATGGTAACACTTAAGTTTGCCTCAACTTTTATTGAGGTTTTGATTTTTTGCACTCAACTGCATCTTGTAACAGTAATAGGAATCCACATAATCTCATAAAGTGTCAACAACACTCACAACGTATGTTCTGTTGTAATTTTATATTTCACAATCTTTAATCTCCCTTTATAATTATTTTTTAAATGCTCATTTATATAGAAAATATATCTTTTGTTCAGGCAGATCAAAACAAGAGTTTTCCAATAATAATACAATGAGAAACAGCAAATGAAAATATTTATGCCATGATACCCACAGTGATTCAACTCTTAAGAATATCTTCTTACAGTCTAATTAGCGGTTTGTACAGGAAGTTACCTCTCATGTTGCTCTTTTGTGTAATGATTAGACATTCAAACAAAGAGAAGTGATGTGGAGGTCCTAAGACATTTCTGTTAGTGACTGCCCTGCTCAGATACTGCAGTAGGAAATGAAATTTCAACAAATGTCACTTCCATAAAAAAAATCTTTGAATTTGGTACACGCTGTCAGCATGAAGTGAAGTCAGAATCTCCTACAAAGCAATGTCAGGGATCATTAACAATGAGATCCAAATGCTTTGATTTGCGCTAAAAGACTCACCTGAGGTAAAGGTAAAGGAGACTCCTCTCATGCTTTCAGATTAAGGTACCAACCTCATCACTCAGTGACCTATTTGCTATTTGGGTGTTTACCTCCTTTAAATACCAGAGAGCTTATAACATACTCATGTACTAACATCAAATATGACAGCACACGTATGAGAAGGAGGCATTAAGTACCAATTATGCTCATGATGCAGAAACCTAAGAATGCTATTTGGTCATTTCGACTAGAAGCTGATATGTTTGGTCAAGAATATCCACATTCATGTAGACCTAAGGCAAATGCTAAATATTTTAATTTTATTTTAAGCTAGAATATCAACAGTACACATCATTGTTTGATACTACTGGAATGTTCTCATTGGAACTTACACTGATAACAGGCATGTCTTTCTTTCCAATCTGTGACAACTTCAATGATTAAATATAAATCTACGAGGAACAGTCTGTAACTTACAGTAGCACAGGCAGATGACCTGATGATTGTCACACAGTGCATCTAAATCAACTTGGGACATTTTACTCACATCGGCAGGGGTGACAAAAGACTAGAGTCTCCTGTGATCAGACTTACTGTGCGACGTCCTTGGCCCCTGGGAAGCTCCTGTCTGAGTCCCACCTCCTCCTGCCGCCCGTCTGCCCCCTTAGGACATGGTGCAATCTTCTTTGCTTTTGCCCATCTCATTTCCTCTCTCTGTATCCTCTCTGCTTTCTGAATCCAAGTCCTCCGATGCTCCCGCTGGTGCTGAGAGGTCCTTGCTCCCTAGACTAATGCTGTCTAAAGCCTTCTGGACTGCCTGACTTGGATGTTCTGGCAGGATGTCCCCCTCTGCACTTCCTGTTTGAAGGACATCATTAATTTCCCTTGCGGGACTTCCCCGCTGGGAGCTGCCACTCACTGCTTCCTCCTCTGGCTCTGGAGGGCTGCTCCGAGTGGCACCATCTTCCTCTAATTCTTTACCATTCACACTAGTGCCTGACAATCGAATTGTATCATCTTCAAAATTCAAAGTGTCTCCATTAGCTTTTACTTTCTCTGCTTCCGTTTTTCCAACCTCTTGGTTAGGGTTTCCATCCAAATCAGTGTTAGGGTCTTCTGGACAATCAACATTTTCACCACTTTCTGCTACAACTTTCTGTTTGGGACTGTTAACCACCTCCTCTTGAGCTTCCACCACTGACTTTTTGGCAGTAAATTTTACCTGCTCTTCTTCCTTAACTTCACTTAAATCTGTGTCCTGATACGTTAACTCTTTCTTAACATCTTTAAGGGTTTCTACAGGTGCTGGTGATTTTTTCTTCTTGTTTTTCTTTTTCTTGTTCTTTGCCCTCTTCTGTGGAGAATCTGGTGCCTCTCCTTGCTGGCCGCTCTTCTCTTCCCTGGGCTCGTTCGTGTCTAGGGGTTCACTTTCAGCACACTGGACCTCATTGGATTGAACCTGCTCTACCACACTTGGACCTGCTGCTTCTGGATGACCACTCTTGGCTGCTGGAGAACCAGGAATGGTTTGGACGTGAGTCTCCACTGGTTTCTCATCCTTTGACCCTGCTTCTTCATTGTCCTCCCTATCTACTTCTGTATTCTGAACTGGGGACCCTCTGGGCTCAGCTACTTTCTGGTTGGTGACTTCTGTCTCCAAAGTATGTCCTATGCTTGGACCCAACTTTTCAGGGGCAGCTACTGCACACTTTTCATCTTGACCCACTGTGTCATCACTATTGGGGGGATGTGAGGCCACTGTGCCCACCTGCTCCCCAATGTGAGTTTCCCCTCCCTCTTCCACGTTCTCTGTGTGGCTCCTGTTTTGCCTGCCAGCATCTATGCTGCTCGCCTTGTGGACATCAGGTATTTGCAAAGGAATGGATTCCTGACATGGTTTTGAGCTACCTTCTTCCAAAGTGGTTCTAAAATCCTCTTGCTTTTCTTTTTCCTGCTTTTCTACAGATTCCTTACTTTGGCTTTTGATATCTAAGGCATGACCACTGTCCTGCCCACTCCCAGAGCCTGGGGCTTCACTATCTAACTCACTCAAACAGCTGCTAAGGGAAGCTCCAGGCCCATCACCTGCCCCACTAATGACCTCATTGGATTGAACCTGCTCTGTACTTTCAAGGCAAGACATGTTCTCTAGAATTTGGCTTTGAACCTGTTCCTCATCTTTAGCACCTGATAACTGTCCTAGGGACGGGGCTTTGTCTTCATCAGAGACTTTCTGGTCCTCAGCTCTGTCACCAGGGTGGGATGCCTCTGTGTCCACACAATCCTTTATTGTGTCCTCTTTGTGCTGCTCTTTCTCAGAATTCTGCAAGATTGTTCTTTTCCCCACATTGTCCACAATTTCATTTTTCACCTCCACTTCATTGGCTCTTCCTAAAAGATCATTAAGAAAATTGAAGGGACCCCATGATGTGGTAACCACTTAGTATATATTAAAATGTAAACACATGTTCTAAGCCCCCCGCCCCACTCCTGAAGAGATGGCGGCATCAAGAATCACGTGAGACAGAAGCCTTGGCCAGTTCTATGTGGCACAGCAGCAATTGCATCAGTGAGGTTTTGATCAGCCAAGGTCACTGCCACCAGCTCGAAGGCAGGAGTGGCTGCTGGTGCCATCTCATGTGAATGGATTTTTTAAAGGTGAAGTTAAGTTTTAACAAATAAAAAGGCCTCTGAGCAGCCAAACAATCCACAATAATGAGTTTAGGAACAGACAGAAGGTTCAATGTTCCCCATCCTCATCTCTAAATGCACAACCTTGCAACCCAGATTTCTCAGCACTCAACTGCCCTGCCTATCTTGCAGCTCTAAAAGCAGATTTCAAATAATTTTTTAAAAGAACATTCTGTTCAGTTTTTAAAACACAGCTTCAAGGTCAATCTCAAGAGAGACACTTTTAAAGTAGCTCAAATGGTGAACAGAAATCTAATTTCTAACACCCAACCCTGTCTTCCTAAGAAAACAGCCTGTGTCTGCCCTGCCACCCTCCCTCCTTCTGGCAGGAGGCAAGTGCTTAACATCAAGTGACCACTTGCTTAAATAGTAAACTATTTATCAGCTAAAGAACACATTACTGCTTCAGAATGAACCACTATATTTTGGATCCTTGAAACAAAATCCTAGTCTATTAGATATGGAACTATGTTACTGACAGTCAAGGCCAGATAATTTTATAATCAGTGGTTTCCACGGTGGGTGCACTTACCCCAGAGAAAGTGTGGGGAATATTAGGACTTTCTTTTTTTCTTTTAAGACAGAGCCTCAAGCTGTCCCCCCGGGTAGAGTGCTGTAGCATCACAGCTCACAACAACCTCCAACTCCTGCCTCAGCCTCCCAAGTAGCTGGGACCACAGGCACCCGCCACAATGCCCGGCTATTTTTTGGTTGCAGCCGTCATTGTTGTTTGGTGGGCCCAGGCTGGATTTGCACCCGCCACCTTAGGTGTATATGGCTGGCGCCTTAGCCACTTAAACCACAGGCACCAAGCTGAATATTAGGACTTGTATGGAAAGTTAGTTTTACTTCACTCTTTAACAATTTCCATGCATCTATGTAATAACGTACATTTTATACTAACAAGATAGTATACATATCTAAATTAAAAATAAATAAATAAATAAATACACAGAAGTTCCCATAATTCTTCACTAATAGGATATATGATTGTAAAACATTTGGAAACCACTTAAAAGATTGATATTTCTGGTTCTTTAAGCATTTCACAATGGCTATCAAAGATTTTGAAATGTATATTTCAGTAAGAGCAGCGTGATCAAATCCATTGGTAGCTAATATAAAGATATGACAGAAATTAATTTACCTTTTCAATAACTTTTACCCAATTTATAAGAATCGTGTTTCTTTATCAAGATAAAAAATGAGTTACCTCCCTGAGAACTTATGGGTTTCCACATTCCATAGTAAAAAGCAGTAAGATAAAGGCTTCTCAATCATAATGAAAAGTCATGAACCCTGACCTCATTTCAGCCTCACTGTAAAAAGCTGGAACACAACTGGTCCCGGGTGACAGACGGGCCATGTGTGCAGCCTCCACCTGCCACTGTGTGCAAAACTCCGAAGGTTTCCCCAAAGCCGAATATGATGACAAATATTAATCAGTGAGGTTTTGCAGATTATTGAAAATTGTATAAAATATTCCTACAGTCTGTTGGATTCCCCAGTTTTATATCCTTTGAGGGATATAAATGAGGGCCACCTCTGACAAAGGTAGGCATTCAGAATCCTGCTGGGAAGGCACCTCCTTAGCACAGCCACGCCCACTGCCACGGCCACCTGTCCACCTGCAGGGCTGGCTTAAGACAAGGAAGACGCCTTGTCTTCCAGCACACCTGCTATCCCTGCCACCTCGTACCCTCACAACCAAATGTGGTTAACAACTTACTTTACAGCTTTTACTGATCTCATCTTTTGATAATTGTGGAACAGAGTAAGTTAAAAGCCACACCTGCTCCATATCTGAGGACGACCAAATAGTACCCAACATCATCACTTAATTTTGAGACGGTTTTCCGTGCATTCACTGTCTCACTTGGTAGCTTTGGGAAGCAAAAGAAACTCGAGCCAGGGGTGGTGAGCACTGCACAGAGACGCACGTCAGACAGCACCGGGCGGCCACACCTCGTGGCCAGCACACCGCTGTGGAGCGAGGAGACAGATGGCATGCTGCGTGACTGTTAATCAATCAGTGGTGATCACTTCAACTCCGATAATGCATGGAAGGTGAATCAGTGCCGGGGTGAAAGATGAAAGGATCCAGAGGAAAACAAATACTTACCTAGTGTCCCCTCCCCTGTCGACCTGAGGGCATCTAACTCCTCCTTTGTCATCTTGGTAGGACTGCGGTAGCCAACGTTATTTGGAGTGTCTGTGGTCTCTCCATTGGTAGCTATTTCTGAATTTAGGATTATTCCATGTTTCTGGGGACAAAAACAGGCTCGCCGTAATACCCAGTGGTTATCAGGTCAAATTCTTGTTTTATTACTAATAATAACAAAGGAAACTATTTTTCCTGAAGTAAAGGATGACTCTGCAGAGACAGAAGTGCCAAGTTGTTTTTAGCCAGGGGTGATGGCCTGTGGGCTGCCACAAAGTGGAACATTAATGAATCGCTGTAAAGTGACCTTTACTGATAAAACCCTGGTCTGCATTCTTTAAAAAGAGAGTGAGATTAAAACAAGAAGTATGTGTGTATTCCGAAAGGAATGAAGGAACTTATGTTAAAGAGGAAATTAGGAGGTGGCTAGGACGTTTGGTATAGTCAGAAGTGTAGACTCTGCTCACTGTATAGTGAAGCCCTTCACGCCACAGCTCTGTGGAGCCTTCACCCACTGCCTCCTGCTGCCCATGGCTCTTTCCCTGTTGCTTGAGGGGTCCCCACTCTAGTACTCACGAGCGGCGTCCTGGAGCTCTAGGTTTACTGTGCTGGCTGTGACCCCAGAGGACAGCCAGCAGATACTGATATGCTTCCATGACTATCCCAGAACTATTCAGCCTTCTCTCTCAACAACAGCTCTTATGGTGTTCTGAGAGCCCACCCAGAGTGCTGCCCCCTGGTTTTTTACTGAGTCAAGCCAGCAGAGAAGACCCCTTGACGTGGTCTACACAGGACATGGAACTTTCCTCCTCCTGAAACTCAGTGCGTCTCATTAGCATGGGCCTTGCCCACACCAACAACCAAAGACCCCGTTCAGCTGGAGAAGTCCTTACGCTTGAGCCTTTTTTGTTAATATAAAGCAAATAAGTTATCTAATTCTGAATAATATCCTAGAGAATATATTAATGAGTATGAGAAAAAGTTGAGGTAATAAATCAAAAAACTTTTAGAAATCAGAGCTGTGTTCAAGATCAGCAAATCAGCTATCCCCGTGAGCACCTCCAGGCCGTGAGCACCTCCAGGCCGTGGGCACAGCCAAGGAATTTACATTTGCTTCACCTGTCTCATCAGTGTCAGTTTACTTAAGATTTGAGTTTAATAACAAGCAAAACCAATGACATAAAATTAGTTAGCGGCAGTACACACCCACATTCACAGAATCCCACAATTTGCTGTTGCCACCTGGATTTTCTGTTTTAAACTGGACTTTAGTGTCATACCTTGAATTCCTCTTTCAGCATGACTACTTCTTCTCTAAGATCGTCTCGTTCGCTCCTTATGGAATCAAAGAACTCTTTCTGCCTCTCTAACGCCTGAGTGTGCGGCAGAGCAAAGAGAAAGAAGTCGTGCAGATGAGAAGGTG
Source organism: Galagoides demidoff (assembly GCA_963574575.1). NCBI lineage: Eukaryota > Metazoa > Chordata > Mammalia > Primates > Galagidae > Galagoides > Galagoides demidoff. The sequence goes on from CAUYQV010067414.1 coordinate 41,486, forward strand.
ACGTGAGAGGCAGGAACAAGAAGGCTTCTCTCCCTAAAACACTAACAGACTTAAGACAGCGAGAGACTCTGCTCAAAGGCACAAACACAACGCCAGCTCTAAGCTTGTCATTTAGTGCCCGCGGTCCAAGAAATACTCCGGTTCATGCTTCCCGGAGACATCAGTGCTGCGCGTCACACAGACGGGCACCAGGTCCCCGGTCACCTTGTCTGCATCACTTTCCATCTCAGTCCGCAGCGCTACGTGAGAGGGTTAGCTCAAGCAGTGGATGGACCCATTTAACGGAGGGATCAATACATAACAAGAAGGAATGCCTAAGAACCCCACAGGACAACTGTCTCGGCAATTTAATTGTTTTTATGCATTGTTCTTGGCATCTGTAGTCACTGATAAACATAAAGTGGTCCCAAAGCAAACACACACACGAGCATGCACACAATCCCAGCAAAGCCGAGACACGCGCCACTGCGTGCCTGAGTCGGTGCGGACGCATGCGCAGACGTCTCTGGGTCTTTATCGGCTACGCTGATGAGCTGCTATTTTGGGGAAATCATTTGTCACTATGAATCATAGCAGTGACTTTGTGGGGTTCCATTCTTCCTATTCTTCAATTCTAAATTTAGGTGGGTTGCCTCTTCTTTTCTCGTGTAGGGGGAGGGCTGTGGGAGGCCTTCCCAGGGAGAAATTTCAAGGTGGGAATACTTCGGGCACAGCCTCTGATACCTTGCAGCTTTCTAGAACTCCTTTGATAAAACATCTAGGCACTACCAGGCAAGGCATTCCAAGAAGTCTGACCCTCCACACCTCAGACCCGCCCCAGGGCATCTGCCTTGCTCCCTGTATGAACGAGGTGCAGGAGAGGCCAGAACCTCTATGCCAGAAGTCGGCATCAAAGTCAGAGTTCACGTAATGTGGATAGTTAGTGTATTTACTACTTAACAGAATCACACAGATTAGATTAATTCTAGTTAATTAAATTAATAAACTTCTGTGTTACACGAGGGTTGCATGCATACTCAGACAAGCGATTCTGCAAACCAAAATTGTGCCAAAGCTCTATTTGCTAAGCAGCCTTCCCGTGGAATAGGTTTTCAAAGACTTAGACTCCTACCCCTATCTTTTTGTCTTTCCATTCTACTGTTTCCTGAAGGTCAGAAATCTCCCTGATATAACTCGCCTGTTTCTGCTGTAGCTGTCGGATTTCCTGAGGAAAGGAACAGATAGAAAGAAGATAAAGGGTTAAACAGGAGGAAAAGCCTCAGTACTGGACACCCTGAGAGCCGTGATGGCCACCTCACCCCTGAACGCACCGCCAGCATTCAGGGGCCGTTTCCTTGTCCTATTCCCAGCTTCAAGGGGGTGCTGGAAGAAAACTGCTTGGGTGAAATTCTCACTCTAAAGGCACCCACTAAAGTGTTCACTGAATTAAAAAATTAAAAACCAATCTTGTTAGTTTCCTAGTAACACTCTTAACAGATTATAACTAATTCAGTGGCTTAAAACAACACAAATGTATTCTCTTACAGTTCTGGAGGTCTAAAGTCCAAAATGAGTCTTACAGGCTAAGAGCAAGCCTTCCGGAGGCTTTCCTCGTGAGGAGTGGCCGCATCTGAGCTCCTGGTCCCTTCCTTATTCACCCCAAACTCTGCTTCCTTTGCCACGCGCCCTACGTCCTCCAGTGACCTCTCTTCCTCTTATAAGGACCCCTGTGACAACATCAGGCCTACCCAGATAATCTGGATAACCTCCCCCTCTCAAGGTCTTTAATTTAATCTGCAAAGGCCCTTTACTGTGTGAGGTTAATATATTTACAGTTTCCAGGGATTAAGACGTGGACATCTTTGTGGGGTGTTGAAATTATTTTGTCCATCAGACCTCCCAAGACGAATCTAAGACCACCAAAGAATAAAGGTCTTCACCAAGGAGAGGATCTGTTTTTCTTAAACCAGGCCAGGAAAGAAAGTTTAAAACTCTCAATCTTAATAGAACTGGTAACTTTCACATTGCTATAGAATAGACTGAATTGTTCCTGTGCCATTCCCAGAACCAAGTCATATGTTGAAGCCCTAGTGCCCAGTGAGACTGTATTTGGAGATAGTGTCTTCAGGAGATAATTGGGGTTAAATGAGGTCATAAGGGTGGGGCTCTGACCTAATGGGATCAGTGTCCTTTTACAGACACCAAGGAGCTTGATCTCACTCCACCATGCAAGGGCACAGCAAGTGGCTGTCTGGAGTCCAGGAGGCCAGGCCTCACCAGAACTCCACCTTGATCTCCATAGCAAGAAGGTGGCTATCTGGAGACCAGGAGGACAGGCCTCACCAGAACTCCACCTTGATCTCCAGAGCTGTGAGAAAATAAATTTCTGTGGTTTGAACCTTGAAGCCTATGGTATTTTGTTACGGCAGCCTAAGATGGTCATAAACCAACAAATTGCTTCAAAGTTAAAAACAAAAACAAAAAGACAACAGGGGAAGGTCCCACCTCAAGCATTTCTTCTCTCTGCTTCAGGGCCTCTTTTACTTCGGCAAATTGAAACTGCAGGATGCTGTGGGCATGTTTTTCCCTCTCAAATTCCTATAAAGAAGGAAAACAGTACTCAGGCCACGGACTCGCATTCTTCTAGCACATTAGTTCACGTTCTCATGGTTTTCATTTCCCTTTGAACAAATTACCTGCTGCTATGCCATCACAATTTTCAAGGTTTTTTTTTTTTTTTGGAACAACATAAATCCGTTTCTCCAGACTTTGTAGAAGATGCCAGATGACTTACTATAAAATTAACCTGGGGAGCTGATGCCACAGCCAAACGTCCTGATTCTCCCTAGTGAAGCACAGCCTTGGGGGTCTGCTGCCGCCCACAGCACTGTGCTGAAAGCCCCGGCATCTCTGACGTGAGAGGTGACAAGAGAGACTCTTTGGGATAAAGAGGAGACACCTCCTGCTTACACTGGCTGGTGTCTCTCACTAGCAGCAGGTGGCCAGCTCTGCACTCCAGGGCTGCCACTCCAGGGAAAGTTAAGCAAAGGGCTTGAAATACAAAACTGCTGGCCCATTCCAACCTGCCCTCTACAAAGTCCCTTCTGGAACATGGCATGTGGCTTTTCTGCCTTTGCTGTTTCACAGCAGCACAATCCCTAGTGATAATGTGGGACCCAACTAACTCTGCTGGCAGTTTATGGGGTGGTGAGTGACCTTTCCCCCCCAGATCTGTTAGGCAGGTTATCTGAGAAGAGATCTGGCCCAAGTATCTCCCACCCACTTCCTCTGGCCTAGAGTGGCTGGTGCCCTCCTGGCTGTGACAAGGGCCTTCCTGGGGAGCCTGGCCTGGCCCCACCTGGGGATAACATTCTAGTCCTCCCCAGCTTCTGTGGAATTAGCTTTGAGGGTTCTCAGTCTACGTAATGACTCCTAGCCATGGCATTCTGGGAGGGGCAGGAGTGTGAGTGCTCTGTGGTGCCCTCCCGCCCAGGCAGGCTCAGCTGGGGCTCCCAGCACCCACACCCCACATGACCCAGAGGTTCTTGAGAAGTTCCTCCTCCTCCAGAGCTCAGCTACCAGGAGCTTCATGAGTGAAATTCTTCTTTAGCAGAATTTCAGAGCAGTCAAAGAAGGAGGCTCTGAGTTGTTAAGGGTACTTGGTTTTATCCCTTGGGATTTGGAGGACACGGCTCGTTTTTTAAAAAGAAGAGAATGACACTTGCACGTTAAATTTTCTGTTTATCCCAGAACCTCTGAGAAACTGGACACTATTCCAGGTTTTTAAAATTTTTATTCTAGGGTTTGATAAACCAAGTTAACTTCTAACAATATGATAAACAAGTACTCTTTGCTCCCTCTCTCATAAAGAACAACAAAGCCCAGCCTTTACCGACCCAGTCCTCTGCGGTTCATCGCCCCACAATGCTCCTGTTGGAGATCAACATCAGACACAGGCAAAACCTGAGTTGCAGCAGCTCTTACTGAAAGCGCAAATGAGACTCTACACTTCTCTGAGCTTAGTGAGCTCTTTAATTCTTCTTCTTTTTTTTTAATCAACCTCGGTAGAGTGCCGTGGCATCACAGCTCACAGCAACCTCCCCTGGGCTTAGATGATTCTCTTGCCTCAGCCTCTCGAGTAGCTGGGACTACAGACACCTACCACAATGCCTGGCTATTTTTTGTTGCAGTTTGGGCTGGGGCTGGATTCGAACCTGCCACCCTCGGTATATGGGGCCAGTGCTCTGCCCACTGAGTTACAGGCGCTGCCTGAGGTCTTTAATTCTTAAATGGAGTAACTGTGTCTTTTCCTAATCAGCAGAAAAGAAATGAATATAATTTTCTTAAAATTGTTGATACTTATAACTATTTCTCTATGGTGTTAAGAGATAACGAAATAAAAATCAGGAAATATGTATTAACCAGAAAATCTTGAAGCATCTGATTGTGCCGTAGTCAGGAATGCTGGTGCTTTCATAGGCACGTTTTTTAAAGGTTATGACTTAATCTTACATGTAAAACTACCTCTAGTTCACATGTTGAAATTACATGTATCAGTATTTCAAAGAGCATGTTATTCTTATTCTCCTATGTTTGGGTTTCCTGGATTAAGGGGAGAATGATTGCTTAAAAATACATAAATAACATAATATAAATTACACATCATATATGCACATGTACACATACACATACTATCCACCACTCTCTACAACACTGAGGCTTACTTTGCTTTTCTCGTCATACTGTCGCCTCGATTCAGCCAGTTGTTCTTCAAGTTCCAGCAACATATCCTTGAGGGTATCGACCTGGTACATGAAGTTTGTCTTCTCATTGTCTAGCTGAGCGTTGGAAACCATGGCCTTCTTGTATTTCTCCTCAACTTCTGCTAGGGAGTCCTGTAGAGGGCAGGTCATATTTTTGAAGTTATAGAAAGAAAACCAAAACAAAGATTAGTTCAGTATTCTTTAAAGAAACCAAAATTCAGCCCTCAATTGAGACTATTTCTTAGAACAAAAGAACTAGAATAAGAAACACACAGCAATTTTAAATACAGAAATCGCCCTTTTGTCAATTCAATCAAACTCTCACAATTCAAACAATTAGTTCCTATCTGCATCTAGAGGTGAAAGCAATTCATATACTCGTTAGAACAAAGGAGACACACAGTGGGCGGAGGGGTCTGGCCAGAGAGGATCCTCCTCCGCAGTGTCTTAGGGCTGTCTGGGGGCCGTTCAATAGGTTTCTGAAGGAGTCACTCAAGACATGTGACCAACGGCTGGAAAAGAACCAGCCTGTGGCGCTAATATAACCAAATACCTGCACAAGCCACAGGCGACAGCCAATCATCCCTCTCTGGCTTATGAACCAGGAAAGGCTTAATAATAGGACCTGCAGGAAAACTAAGCAAGGTGCACAGGTCTCACTGGGTAGGTCCTGCAACAACTAAGGACATTCCTTTCAAAGGGCAGTCTGAGGGCAGAGGCCTGCAAAATAGACACAGCCACACCCTCCAGTGGCTCACACCAGGTAGGCCCCAACCACGAATGGGGAGGGCGATTCCCAGAGAACAGAGAGAGATCACAATCACCTGGGTGCCCAGTACCCAGAGCTAAGGGAAGGGGCGGAGCTGCCTGTCAGGTGCAGCAGGTGCAGTGAGGAGGCTTCCCAGAGACGGTGCTGCTCTCACCTGGCTTCCACACCAAGCAATCATCTTAGGTGGAACTGGTGGGTCCAGGATGGTTCAGTAACTCCATCATTTTTAAATTTAAATTTTTTTTTTTTTGATACAAAGTCTCACTATGTTGCCCTTGGAAGAGTGATGTGATATCACAATTCACAGCAACTTCAAACTCTTGGGCTTAAGCGATTCTCTTGCCTCAGGCTCCCAAGCAACTGGGACTACAGGTGCCTACCCCAATGCCTGGCTATTTTTTTTGTTGCAGTTGTCATTGTTGATTTTAGCAGGCCTGAGCTGGGTTTGAATCCACCAGCATCGGTGTATGTATGTGGCTGGTGCCCTACCCACTGAGCTACGGGTGCCGCCTAAATTAAAAAAAATTTTTTTTAAGACAGAGTCTCACTCTTTCTCTTGGCTAGAGTGCCATGGCGTCATAGCTCACAGCAACCTCAAGTGACCCTTCTGTCAGCGTCCTGAGTAGCTGAGACTATAGGCACCCACCACAATGTCTGGCTAGCTTTTCTATTTTAACTAGAGATGGAGTTTCACACTTGCTCAGGCTGGTCTCAAATTCTTGACCTCTAGCAAGCCTCCTGCCTCAGCCTCCTAGAGTATTAGGATCACAGGCATGAGCCACCATGCCTGGCAGTAACTCCATTTTTACATGAATTAAAATCCAGTCTTAATTTTTCCAACTTTGAAGAGAGATGACAAGTATGAAGTTAGTGGCTTTGTCTTATGACTTATGTCACCTCCTCTGTTTTCTGCCTTTTGAGACAGAATTTAGACTGTTTCACAGGTACTTTCTGGGGAGCTGAAAAGGAAGTACGGATTTACCATCCGTTACTACATCTGTGACTTGCCACAAGCTGCCTACTGAGGACAGCATCCGGCCAGCCCCTCACCTTCAAGGGACACATGACCGGATTCCTGGCTGGCGCAGGAAGTAACCCCACATGCTAAGAGCAAGGTGCACACTCAAACAAGTTCCAGATGACATACAGTCAAACTTAGTCATCCATTAGCGAAATCTTACAGGATGCAAATATTTTGGATATTTCAAAAGCATAGCACATCAGGACTGCCTTATTGGTAGACACTGATATTCTGAGAAGCAAATCAAATAAAGCATGTTTGTACGTAACTACTACAAAAAGTGAAGAAAACCAAAACTGTTTTAAGTGTCTGGTACACACGTCTAAGGGAAATGAGAAACTGGTGTTAAGCCTGAGGGAAGGACGGTGAGCACACACGTGCATCAGGGAACGTCGGTAGCCTCTGCGATGGGGAGCTACGGTTTCTTTTCCTTTCTTGTTTTTATTTCATTTTATTATATATACATTAGATTCACACTCTGTTGCCCAAGTTAGGTTGTGGTGAGGTCATCACAGCTCACTGCAACCTTGAACTCCTGCTTTAGCCTCCTGAATAGCTGGGACTACAGGTGCATGCTGCCATGTGCAGCTAATTTTTAAATTTTTTGTAGACATAGGGGCCAAGGCTCCTATAGTGCTAGAACAACAGGCAGAGCCACTGTGCCCAGCCGGGAGTTACAATTTTCAAGTGTTGGTCCAAAACACTGCATTTGGGAAAGTGGTACATGCAACCCATGCGGGCATTCCTGCCTTCTGAGCTCCAGCCTGGAGTCTCTGTGGAGGCAGCATGCAGCTGGAATTTTTAAAGTTAAGTCGGGTTAATACTGTGAGACCACACGTCTGTAAACTGGTACCTTCATCTCTTTCAATCCCTGCATGTATCTGCCTTCCACATCCTGAATCTGGTCCTTTAACTCACTGAGTTCCTGGGAAAATGGCAAAAAAGGCAAATGGTGTCAAGGAAAGGGGCGAGTCCCTCTGGCTTCTATACTTCTGGCTCCTATTCTATCATTTCGGTAATGTAAGCAGCCAATTTTTTGTTTTATTGAGTGTTAAAGGAAAATAAAATAAGTTTCAATATTACAAAGATTAAAATTAAGGTGTACACTGGATGATTTTATAAGCAAAAGAGCTTCTGAAAACAGTGCCTGTCATTTCACTCATGGTTACCAATTCCTTTAAGCACTCTGGGTTCCTGGTCTGTGCAAGATACAGTAAGATGCTAGAGGTAAAAAAATCACCACAACTTTGTCCCTGTATTCATGGAGTCTCTACTGGTTCCTGGGACAGTACCTGGCCTGAGCCAGCTTCTCGGTGGGTATCCACCAAACAAAATGAAGAACACCACTACCTAAGAGTGGGGCAAATTAGGACTGCAGGGAACTCTTATTCCGGGCAAGGAAATGATGAGCAAAGAGCTGCAGGAGACCAGGGGACAGCACGTGGGCAACTGTTTTTCTGGCTTCGCAGACGTCTACAATATAGGTATGGAAGACAACTGCAAGGGAGCCCAGGGCAGCCTCAGGGACGCCCCACACATTCACTGCCATCAGAGCTGTATTTAACTCATGCTAGTTTTGATCCCATGGCCTGTGGAGTGTATCTAATTCACACAACTCTTTACCTTGGTTGCCTTGGGAGCCATGTGGGCCCCCAGGAAGAATGCTGTTTTCTAGCAGTCAGACATCACCCCGGGAGCTGATTCTCTTTCTAACCAGTTGTAAGTTGAAACCTCGGCCACAAACATGGCCACCTTGTCTCCCCTCAGCTCCCTTCATCTCGGTTCTGCCCTCTGGAGGACCCACATTCTAGGGGCCCCACCTTCTCGTTGGGTCCTCTCTTTTCCAGGTGCAATGTCCCTAGTTACTTTAACAAACAGCGCTGTGATTCTCTCTCACACGCAGAGGTCACCAAATGCCTGGCACTGTCCTGGCTGCCAGGGATGTAACCAGAACCACGTTCTAGTGGGAGAAAAAGAATTCAGATATAGCCAGGAGGCCTTCTAATGGCAAGTGGCAGACAGAAAGGAGGGCATGTTCTAGGCAGAGGGGAAGATGCTGGGAGGCCCAGGGGGTGAGAGCACGTGGGGTGACGCAGGAAGTGGTCTGGCATCTACACAAGCACATCAACAGGTCATGGTGGGTGCCCTCGCTGAGGTGTGCCCGGGTGCTGGGGGCAGAGGCAGCTCAGGGTCACTTCCTGCAGGAGACAATATCTGAGCTGGGTCCTGGTGTTACAAGAATGCCATCTTTTAGGGAAGGGAGGGGAGATGTGACTGAGGAGAAAGATCCAGAACTTGATGAATTCAATCTTTTTTAAATTAGAAGAATGATTTTCACGTAAGGTTCTTCTGAGTTCTAAGTAAGTAGAGCGTCTTACCTTGATTTCTCTCATGGAGGCCTCGGTGTCGATGGAGATGGAGGTGTCCCCACTACCTCTCCGAGAGGAGGTCCCCCCCAGGGAGGCCAGCGTGGCTGCAGACAGGCCTGGCATGTTACGAGACCCCTGGAAAGTTGATCAAAATTACTTAGGAGTCTAATATCAAAGCACCTTTAGTTTAATTCAGTTTCCAAATCAGAAAATTTTCAATGGGCTCACGGTCACCAACGGGAGAGGATCACTCTGAGGTGCCTCCTGGGTGCTTTGGGACTTGTCTGGATCAACCTTAAGCTCTGTGGTCGAGTCCTCTGTAAACACCTTCCTGCTCTGTGGGGCTTCACACACACGGGATCTAACTCCCAGGGGACTCCCCCAAGGGCTATGACACTAGTTTGGGTGGGTCACCACCTACCCCTATCACTCACTGGTGAATGTCTTTATTAAAGACCAAGCAACATATTTTCTTGTCAGTTTCATCCATAAATTCTGAGACCCTCCAGGTTTTGAGTGATTTCTTACCTTCTCGGTAAAATCTTTGTCTGGTCTCTCTTCAACCTATAGAGAAAATGGACAAATATTAAATACTTTCAAGGATTAAATGGACGACAATAGAGAGCAAAATAAAAAAGTAGAACATTAGCTTCACTTGTAATTTAAAAAGTGAAAAGTGGGACTTCACAAACTTGGCTTTGCACATCCCTCCTGTTTGGACGTCTCTCCGAGGCCTCCTTCTTCCAACCCCTGTTTGGACGTCTCTGGTGGGGCCAGGAGCAGCCCATGGGGCTACCAGAGGGAAGGCAGAGAGAGCCCCCGACTGTGAGGGCGTCTCAGGGAGAGAGGCTGGGGCTGGCCCTGGTGTTAATTCTTTCTTTGCTTGGCACCCAACAAAAGGCACGTTTCTTTTTTTCTCTTTACTTTTTTTGACACATTGAAAGTTCCTTATCACGAGCCCTGCGAAGGTTACAGGGGTTGAGATTGTCTCCAAACTCCCTGGGAAGAAGCTGTCTCGTCAACATGCTTTCCTGTCACGCCTCCCACCCTAATTCTTGCAGCTCAGAACTTCTGCACTTGGATTGCCAGAGATGTGCGTGGCAACTGCAGACCACACCCCTGGTTCAGCAGATCTGAGAGGTGACTTGGGACTCTGCAGTCACCCTTGTGTGCTCACACAGCAGACAGTTCAGACTGTCAAATCCCTTTTGCGCTCCGGCCAAAGCCATGGCTCCTATGGTGGGGGGAGACCCACAGCAGCTCAGCACATGGGTGTCAGAAAGATAGTGACCCCAAACCCCCACTTCCTGTCCTGTGGCCCCCTCACTGCCCTGTGCCCGCCGAGAAAGCTCACTACTGCCACCTTCCTCCGTGACCTAGAGGAATCACAGCTAACCAGCCAGTCAAGGGTATCATATGGAATCACACGGAGCAAAGAAGGCAAATCCCAGCCAGTGCTTAACTCAGGATGGCCCAGCACAGGGGTCTTCTGCCCACCGGATCTGAGATTAGCCGTGTGGGTCTGGCTCCTGAAGCCACCCTATGCAGGAACTTTCTACTTGAATCTAATTGGTTTCCTTAGTGTCCTGAGAGCAGGGGAGGAAATGAGTGAAGACTCCACACCCCTTAGAGCAGTGGATGAATCCAGGGGCCAGCTGGCCCCATCACCCACTTTGTTAAAAGCCCTGCAGCGGGGAGGTCTGGGGCAGTGGTGGTCCCTCTGCCCAGATGGTCTGCTTTCCACTTACACACAGCCACTGTCCCCCCACGGCCAAACCAAGGTCACCTGCCACAGGGGAGCTGTCCCCAACCTCAGCCTACTCACCATTCACCCCCCTGCCGTCCCCTCGCACTCTTGACATGGCACAGTTACATCGGGTAAAGACAGCACTTTCCAGCCACGGCCCACACCACCTGCTGCCAGTGCGCAGGCTGACGTGTGCAAAACACACCTCCAAGATTATTTCTCTAACATTATTTTTCTAGACGTGCCTGCCCCACACTGAGGGGCTCTGAGGCTGCCCTGATAGCCCCACGCTGATGCTATTAGTTGTGGGGATGATTTCAGCATTTCCAGTGCGGTTCTTCTCTTTTTTTGGGAATAAAAATATTCCCCTAATTTTTTCAAATGAAAATTTCATGTGAATCTTTCTAAGTGTAGAATATAAATGTCTTTTTTTTTTTTTTTTGAGACAGAGCCTCAAGCTATCCCCCTGGGTAGAGTGCCATGGCATCACAGCTCATAGCAACCTCCAACTCCTGGAATCAAGCGAGTCTCCTGTCTCAGCCTCCCAAGTAGCTGGG